>JAXIVJ010013069.1:5000-25000 GCA_036785665.1 Chirona hameri
TTTGAGATCTCTGCAACCACCAGCCCGATTGACAAGCTGACTTCTTTGCTGAGCAGCCCCATCCAACCTACCCTGTTTGAGACCGGTGTCGACTCATGTGGGTGACTACCACTGCGCGTGGTGCGTGCCGCGTGAGGGGTGTTGAAAAGTGTTTTCTCGCAAAAACTCTGCAACGGCTGAGCCGATTGTGTGCACATTTGGTGTGTGGTTAGCGACCCCTCAGTCGCCAATTTTCCACAAGTAAAGGGTGGGGTGCCTCTGCACGTGCGCACGTGCGCACCCCTATTTTATATCTCAGGAACGGCTGAACCGATTGCGTTCTAATTTGGTGTGTGGTTAGGGACCTCTCAGCCGTTGCCTTTCCACAAGTCAGGGATGGGGTGCCTCTGCACGTGCGCACGTGCGCACTTTTTTGTATCTCAGGAACTACTTGCCCAATCGGGTTGAAATTCACCATACATTTATTTCGCGCTCGCTCGTTCATCGCCAATTACGGCGCCTTACTGGTCTTTCCGTGGTATATGGGAAAAATTTCAATATGAGCGGCCCGACCCGGCCCGGCCCGTGGCGACGCTTTTGAGAAGCTTATATCTCTGCAACTGTAAGTCCGATTGACAAGCGGACTTCTTTGCTGAGTAGCCCCATCCAACCTATCCTGTTTGTAACCAGTGTTGACTCACATGGGTGACTACCACTGCGTGTGGCGCGTGCCGCGTGATGGGTGTTGAAAAGTGTTTTCTCGCAAAAACTCTGCAACGGCTGGGCCGATTGTGTGCAAATTGTGTGTGTGGTTAGGGACCCTCAATCGCTGCCTTTCCACAAGTCAGGGGTGTGGTGCCTCTGCACGTGTGTACGTGCACACCCCTATTCTATATCTCAGGAACGGCTGAGCCGACTGTGTTCTAATTAAGTGTGTGTTAAGGGACCTCTAAGCCGCCGCCTTTGCACAAGTCAGGGGTGGGGTGCCTCTGCAGGTGCGCACGTGCTCACCTTTTTTGTATCTCAGAAACTACTTGTCCGATCGCGTTGAAATTCACCATGCATTTATTTCGCGCTCGCTCGTTCATCGCCAACTACGGCGCCTTACTGGTTATATCAAGATTGAAGATATTGATCACAAGAGGAAGTGAGGTCCTTACAAATAAGTATTGTATACCATCTTAAGTAGCAAGCACAAACCAGCAACCAGTATGCCCCTCCAACTATGGCCAGATACAATGAATTTCCTCCTATGTATGTATTTATGTATTATGTATTATGCTGCAAATTAATATGAAATGATTGAGATCACATTTTTCCATCCTTTTTTCAATGTGCTTTTGGTCTTGCTTGCAGCATCCACTATTTTGCTTTGTAAATGTATTTGGTTCCCTTTTTCACAATTATACTGTCTTTTTGAAAACGGTACATGTGTGGTTTAGGATGTTAAACAAACAATTTTACGGTGTGTTATCTACATAAATCAGTATAAAATTTGAAAATCGGTCAAATGTTGGACATTTTCTGGCTTCAACCAAAATCGGTCGGTATGCGGTCAACCGAAATGCCTTCCATTCGGTATCGGTTTGGAATCGGTCAGACATTTTTAAAAAAATGACATCACTAGACTTAACTAATCCAACATCTGGCAAAGATGGTTGGTTTCTTAGTATGAACTATAATATTTGAAATATTAAATGTCCGTCTCACTAGTTTACAACAATTCAAATCAAATTGGGATTTAATTTGGTATTATTTCACTCTTTGAATTCAGGACGCCAGCTTTTTTCTGTTTTGTGAGATTATAATTTATACATTTGATGCACTGGAAGTATACTAAAAATATATGGTATTAAACCTAGAATCTAGTGAGGAAATGATGACGTAGGAATTAGGATCAAGATAACTTGTTGTTTATGGCCTTGAGTTTCCCCGGAAAGTCTATAGGTCTAGCAGGTCCTCATGCCCTGAGCAGCTCCTCTCGATACATAACGTGCAGGCCCAAGGGGTCCTCAAGTGCAACAGAAGGCCCGTGGGGAAATAACTTCATCCATCAAGGATGTGCTGGTGTGGAAACTAGCACAAGTCGATACTTCATCAGTGTCGCAAAAACATGAGATCAGGGCTGTGCTCGACTCAGAGTCGGTGAATCAAATTTGACTCAACTCTGACTCAAATCAACTT
Source organism: Chirona hameri (assembly GCA_036785665.1). Taxonomy (NCBI): domain Eukaryota; kingdom Metazoa; phylum Arthropoda; class Thecostraca; order Balanomorpha; family Balanidae; genus Chirona; species Chirona hameri. The sequence goes on from JAXIVJ010013069.1 coordinate 7,164, forward strand.
GAGTCAGAGTCGAGTCGCCTACAAAAAAATAGGGACTCAACTTTAGTCAGAGTCGAGTCGCTTAACCCTATTTGTAACAGGGGGCGGATCCCCCCCCCACTTCATGTTTTTCGCAGATATCTCCAGAACGGCTAAAAGCAGGTCCATGCAATTTTGGGACTTTTCATATAATTGAATATCACATTTGGGGTTAAAATTTTGAGTTCTTAACCTGAACAGAGGCGGTTCCAGGGCACAGTTTTGGGTGGATTCGGAGGCGACATTTGACGATAATACGGAAATGCGATCTTAACAGTTTCTTCCTAACTTCCTCAAGTATGAAGGAGTTACATCGGTTTACGGTGATTGCAACAAGTGCAAATTAGTTGATGTTATTGAAATATCATACAAATTGCATGGCAGAGGCGGTTTCAGGGGCTTGAAAGGGGGGGGGGGGTTCCAGGAAGTATTCAATGCTTGGCGGGAAGCCAATAGAGCGATGTAAGGGACATTTATAGCTATCAAGATGTAAAAGATAGCTTCTGCTTCCATTATTTGCATAATTTATTACATATAGAGTTTCAGGCGCGTGTTCAGGCACATGAAAAGGGGGGTGACTGACATGGTGATGACGATATGCCAGCGATAACGGCGCAATAGACGTTTAGCTTATAATGATATATGCACATATGAGGCCAGAAGAGGGAATAAAGTCATTTTTTGCAGAGGCGCGTTCAGGAATGTAAAAAAGGGGGTCATATTATTTCAAGGAAACTAAGAGGCATGGGCGTACAATGACATAACATACTGCAGTTTTCGGATGAAACACGCACCACAGGCTACTCTACGAACGATTATAAGATAATAGGCGAGTCCAGGTAGGGTAAAAAGGGGGGTAAGCAATGTTAATTGAATTTGTAAGTGAAATAGTCACTGTTGACTAGTTAGTATCATAATAGCGGATAATATACTTATCAAAAGGTCTTGCGCCGCCCCAGTTTGGATCCTGGATACGCCTATGATGAAGTACAACATGCAAAAAGGAACTATCTACGATCAGTAACATATCTATAGTGCTGGGTAGCAACTTGTCTGCGGTTAATATTTTTTCCCAATTTGACCTCCTTTTTCACTAACCTGGTACCGCATATGGCAAAAAAATATGATTTATAACTGTTTTGTCTAATGTCACAATCACATACCATTTCATTTATTTTAAAAAAACATAAAAATGGTTTTATTACGCATTTACTTGACCCCCATATTGAGTGACCTGCACACGCCTATTATTTTTGAATTTTCAAACGTCACCGTTATATATCAATTTCCAATTCAATCTCTATCGATTCCTATTAGTTGTGTTAACATTGGTCGATAAACATGAAAGCTATGTTGGATCAAAAATACCACTAAAATTTGTCGTTTTTGCCCCTCTGTTGCCCCCCTATCCAAAACTTAGATTGTATTATTATTTAGAAATGTAGATCGTGTTGAGGGGAATCAAACACCGTTTCATTTTTTTTTTTAAAGGACGGGTAGATCTCGAGATCTCCGGGGGGGGGGGGGGGGGGTGGAATCCGCCCCCCCCCCCCCCCTGTTACAAATAGGGGTAGCCAGGAGCCTGTTACAAATAGGGTTAAAGGGAATGTTTCACCTTTCTGAATGTTGTCAAATATACGCTTGTTGTAGTCTAAAATATGAAGTGAGTGCTGCTGAAAACGATGGTGATATTTTTTTATCTCTCGAAAAGTCACTTAACTTTATATACAAATTAAGGTTTTAAATTTGGGTTGATGACGTCATTATTGAGCTATATACTGCTGCTGATTGGCTGACAAAGTGGGATTGGCTGAAAAAGTGGATGTCAGCCAATCAGCGGCGGCACTAGCCTAGACCCCATTTTGCAAATGGGAAATTAAATTACTTAAAATGGCTGAGTTTTGGGGAAAATGACCTTAGTATTTTCGACATTTCAATAACAGCTGAAGATAATGGCTATCTCAGTTAAAAACTAATACAAAGGTGAAACATTCCCTTTAATAAAAATAGGGGGTTTGAGTTGAGTCAGAGTCAAGTCGCATGGATGTCGCTGGAGTCAAAGTTGAGTCGCCTGGAGCTGATCAAGTCAAAGCTAAGTCGACTCATCCTGTTACGAGTCAAAGCCACATCTGATGCAAAAAACAATCAAGTTGGGAGGACCTAATAATAAGGGATCCAAACAATGTTCTAGAGTGTGAGGGTGTGAGTTCAGGTGCTTTTCAAACCCACATAAATGAATTTCCGGCCTAAAAAATAACTTAAAGAGTACTTCGCTACATCACAAACTCTGCTGACTGCTCCTTATTTTACGTGAAGCAATACAATATTGAATATATACATAGAAATGATAACTGCAGTATATATAACCTGAAAACAAGTAAGGCGCCGTAGTTGGTGATGAATGAGCGAGCGCAAAGGAAATGTATGGGAAATTTCAACTCGATCGGCCAAGTAGTTTCTGAGATACAAAAAAGGTGCGCACGTGCACACGGCACCCACCTTTGACTTGTGGGCAAGTGGGGGCTGAGAGGTCCCTAACCACACACCAAATTTCAACACAATCGGCTCAGCCGTTCCAGAGATACAGAATAGGGGTGTGAAAGTGCGCACGTGCAAAGCCACCCCACCCCTGACTTGTGGAAATGTGGCGTCTGGTAGGTCCCTAACCACACATCAAATTTGAACACAATCGGCTCAGCCGTTCCTGAGATATAGAATAGGGGTGTGCACGTGCGCACGTGCAGAGTCACCCACCCCTGAGTTGTGTGAAAGTGGCGGCTGAGGAGTCCCTAACCACACCCGAAATTTGCACATAATCTGCCCAGCCATTGCGGAGTTATTGCGAGAAAATACTTCTCAACACCCCTCACGCGGCACGCGGCACGCGCCACGCGCAGTGGTAGTCATCCACATGAGTCGGCACTGGTCTCACACAGGGTAGGTTAGATGGGGCTGCTCAGCAAAGAAGTCCGCTTGTCAATCGGACGTGCGGTTGCAGAGATATGAGCTTCTCAAAAGCGTCGCCACGGGTCGGGTCGGGCCGGGCCGCTCATAATCAGATTTGTCCCATACACCACGGAAGGACGAGCGAGCGCGCTCGCTCGTAACCATACCAGTAAGGCGCCGTAGTTGGCGATGAACGAGCGAGCGCGAAATAAATGTATGGTGAATTTCAACCCGATCGGGCAAGTAGCTTCTGAGATACATAAAAAGGTGCGCACGTGCGCACGTGCAGAGGCACCGCACCCATGACTTGTGGGTAGGCGGCGACGGAGGGGTCCTTAACCACACACCAAATTTGAACACAATCGGCTCAACCGTTCCTGAGATATAGAATAGGGGTGTGCACGTGCGTACGTGCAGAGGCACCCCATCCCTGACTTGTGGGAAACTGGCAGTTGAGAGGTCCCTAACCACACACCAAATTTGAACACAATCGGCTCAGCCATTCCTGAGATATAGAATAGGGGTGAGCACGTGCGCACGTCCGGAGGCACTCCACCCCTGACTTGTAGAAAGGCAACGGCTGAGAGGTCCCTAACCACACACCAAATTAGAACGCAATCGGTTCAGCCGTTCCTGAGATATAAAAAGGGGTGTGCACGTGCGCACGTGCAGAGACTTGTGGAAAATTGGCGGCTGAGGAGTCCCTAACCACACCCGAAATTTGCACATAATCTGCCCAGCCATTGCGGAGTTATTGCGAGAAAATACTTTTCAACACCCTTCACGCGGCACGCGGCACGCGCCACGCGCAGTGGTAGTCACCCACATCAGTCGGTTCTGGTCTCAAACTGGGTAGGTTGGATGGGGCTACTCAGCAAAGAAGTCAGCTTGTCAATCGGACGTGCGGTTGCAGAGATATGAGTTTCTCAAAAGCGTCGCCACGGGTCGGGCCGGGCTGGGCCGGGCCGGGCCGGGCCGCTCATATTCAGATTTTTCCCATATACCACGGAAAGACGAGCGAGCGCACATAACATTCTGGAATGTGTATACGAACCATCAACCATACGCGCCATTTATGTCTGAAATCAAGAAGCTTGCATCACAAATTCACTTGAGGTACTTTACGAATGTTAATTAAACAGCAGATCACAATTCACTTTGTTTGCTGACATACGACAGTCTTTTTTAATCCTACAGAACTGTCAGGTGACTTAAAAACATAGGCGTGTATGGTTCGGGCGCGATTCTTCTGTTCCACTTCCGCAACAATGACCTGTCCAGGGGTTGTCATCCCTATAATGGGTCATGGGGAATGATATTGCTACCAAATGCTGCCAATATAACGTCATTGGGATGTTCTCAATCTGATTTGTTCTGAAACACTTCCTCTTAACTCGGCTCCTATGGGGAGTATAAGGAATCCAAAAAACACCTTTCGATAGCTAGTCATAAGCCATTTCGAAACTATTTAGTATTTTTGGCTCAGATCAATATTGAGGTCACCAGAGGTCACCAGATATTTGTGGAAAAACTGTTTTGGCCAATAATTTGTTACCTAATAAAGATATTGATAACAATTTGCTTCCAAACTTCACAAATAATAAATATACGATAATTATTTTGACGCCATCGTATTTGTCTCCTCAACGCGCTTCAAATAATATTCATGCAGACCAGTTTAGGTAAACTTAGAAATTTGACCTCAGGTCAAGGTCAAGTAGTGACTCAAGTAGGTCATGTTGAATATTGGGAGACGTGTCTCGACAAGAGACAAGCATATTGGTGCCGTTTTCATTTCTCTATCTACATTATGTCGAGAGTTATTGACATTGACATTACATAGAGCATGGATGGTGGCGACTGAGTTACCATCCCAATGACGTTATCCACTGGCCGCGGTGGATGGTAAAAAACGCTGATGGTTATAGGGCCTTAGACCTGTCAAGACGCATCAATTATACAGATTTTCTACCGCGCTGATGCATATATCCTCAAATGTGTTGAAGAGTGGAGTGAGGACTGTGATTACCGAGCGGGCGCAAAGCGCAGGGGTGGTAAAGTGTTCTGTCCTTATGGATAAGGTCGGGACAAAATGCTCCTTCTCATGAAGTACTCGGGGTCAAAATGTCAGCAAAAATAATTACTGTCATTTCTGTGAAAATTTACTAAGCGATCATGTCCTTGGAAATACTGATCGTCAAAACCACTTCAGATGTATTATTCACTTAATCATCATATTCATCACGTCAGTATGTATGTACATGTACTTTTGTATTAGCAGTTGCGTTTCAGCTCTTGATTACCAATAATAATACATTATTTATTTTTTTAAATCCGACGAAACAAAAAATCCGGACGATAGATTCAACACGTGGGGTCACTGAACCCAAAATGCACCTGGGTCTTCAAGAATGGCCTATAATAACATGATCCAGAAGGAATTGGGCTGATATCATGCGTATCCTCAGAATAGGAAGCCTTTGAATATTTCCCCATTGACTTATAATGGGGAGATCACGAAATTGACCCGTCCTTATGTCACCGATATAAAAAATTGAGACGTACGAATTGTAGGTACTATTACCCTTATGAAATCCTGTAAGTACCAAATCGATCGGCCAAAAACTGTGGATGTGGTACGACCGCACACTTTTTTGGAGGTGGGGTCACGTGACCTGGCCTGGTGACCTGACCTGAGATGACCCGTAGACAAGAGTTTTACAATATGTGGGCAATTGATGTCTTAACATCTGTGCCAAAAATGGCGGCGCTGTGCGCCGCCGTTTTTTTTTGTGCTATCCTCGAAAAACCTTAGGGGGCGTCTAAACGCCCCACCCCGGCACGGCGCGAGAAATACGGACAGTCGATTCCCCCGGGGGCAGGCAGGCGTGCTAGTGCATTTTCAATGGAGGTCCACTGTCAGGACAGTGGATTTCACTGTCCTGGCACCCCACTCTTTTAACCCGCGAGTTACTGGGGGGGGGGGGCTATTTTTTGCCCCCCCCCCCCCTCCCGTTATTTTGCAATAACTCCTAAACGAACACCTGTATCGTCACCAAACTTGCAGTAACTTCTCTCACATCAATTCTACACATGTTGGCAAAATTAAAAATATAAGGCTATGATAGGTCAACCGTGTAATGACGTCAGAGTGACGTCATGTTCTTCGGTTTTTGTTGCAAAATAATGGTTTGCGGAAAACGCTGTCAAGGGTACGATATTTAAGATAAACTAAATTGTATTAAATCAAATTACTAACAATAGACCGGGCTATCAAACTGCTATCTCGGATTTGTGAGTTTTTTTAAATTCAAAATTTTGAGAAATTCAAAGACATTTTTTTTTTAAACAAAATTTTCAAGTAAAAATCAGAATTATCCGAAAACCGGAATATATGTGATCGACACGTATGCGGTGAATATGTGTACCAAATTTAAAGTCGATACCTTTAAAAATGACCGAGTTATGACGTTTAAATGACAAAAATCGACCACTTCTCACAGCATTACTATGACAAAAAACGCATTTCCATTTTTGCTTTTTACTTCTATTTATATGGAACAAACAATGTTCTAAGGCCATTTTTCGCGTTCTAGACGAAAAACAAACCCATAAACATGTGTTACAACGCCTAATGACCGTAATCTCCAGTTTGACCTCGTGACCTCTGATGACCTTGACCTGACCCAAGGTCATAAACAGCTTAGAACGGTACTTAGAAGTGTCAGACACACGAATCATACCGATTTATCAACGGCTTATGCGTTTAATATCACAATTTTGCGCGACAATTCCATCCATAGAGACCTTTTGACACGGTCAAACATTTTGTACTTGACCTGACCTGTGACGTCATCGGTGACCCCGAGGTCAACAATATTATGTTTCCCTCGATAAATTTCCCAGGGCTATCGAATGCCGTTTGAATTTTTACATTGGGTCCAGTAGTTCCGGAGATCAGAGGGGGGGGGGGCAAAAAATAGCCCCCCCCCCCCCCAGTAAGTCGCGTTATGAAATATACTCGCGGGTTAACTCAAACTAACTCGCGGGTTAACTCAAAAACTAAAAAGCTAGAAAGACGCAGAAAAAACGTTCAAAAGCTCCCGACAAGCATATTTGAATGTACTTTAGATGTTTTTACTCAAGTCAATATTGAGGTCACCAGGGGTCATCAAAGGTCAGATTTTCAAGTTTTATGACTTCGCTCCAGAAACCCCCAGATATCACAGGAACTATGATATCTAGGAGCAAACAGAAAAAAATCAATGGAAAGCTCTTGAACAATGTAATTGCCCTGTAGTCCACAAATTTGAGTTAAAGTCAAACATTTAGGCTCCAGAGCTCATCAAATGTTAAAAAGGCTTTAAAAAAACGTTTATCACGAATAGCTTTTTACCTAATAGCGACAAGGCAATAATGTTTACGCCATCGTCTCCAAACGGACATCCTCATCATGGACTTTGCCAAAGCATTTGATAAGGTCAACCACAGCCTTCTGGTTCACAAGCTGAACCATTACGGGATCCGTGGGAAAATTAATCACTGGATAGCCGACTTCCTTCGGGGACGACGCCAGGCGGTTGTAGTGAATGGTGACCGTTCTGACTCCATTAATGTGAAGTCCGGTGTGCCCCAGGGAAGTGTTTTAGGCCCCTGCTTATTCCTTATGTACATCAACGACCTGCCGGAGAGCTTGCAGGCCCGCACACGGCTGTTCGCAGACGACACAGCCGCATACAATGTCGTGTCGTGCGCGGATGATCAGAAATGCCTACAATACGACTTGGATAAGCTGGCCGCGTGGGAGACCAAGTGGAACATGGAGTTCCATCCAAAGAAGTGCACACTTCTCCCCGTGACACGCAATAGTGAGACACTTGAAAGCAGGTATGTGCTGCATGGACATACCTTGGATAAGGTCAGCAATGCCAAGTACCTCGGAGTTACGATGAACACGGACCTAACCTGGACAAATCACATAGACAACATCTGCTCGAAGGCGAACAGAGCATTGGGATTCCTCAAGCGAAATTTGAAGATTAGCTCAAGGAAAATCAAGGAAGTTGCGTATAAGACGTACGCTAGACCTGTTCTGGAGTATGCATGCACCGTTTGGGACCCATATACACAACAACACATCAACAAAATAGAGTCAATTCAGCGCAGGGCCGCACGCTTTGTGTTTCGCAAATATCAAAGAATGTGCAGCGTCACCAGTATGCTTAGAAATCTTAAATGGACATCACTACAAGAACGGAGGAAGACGGCACGGTTGATCATGCTCTTCAAGATCATACACAACATGGTTTCTGCATCAGACATAAAAAATAAACTTCAGATCCTACCGCAACGCCCCAGGAGAAGTCATGACCAGCAATATCGAGTCCCCTTCGGCAGGACACACTACTACCAGTTTTCTTTTTTTTCCCGCACGATACGGGAGTGAAATGACTTGCCGCAAGACATTGTCAAAACCAGCTCACTGAGTGCATTTGTCGCAAAATTACGTAGTATTCACTAATTTCTGAACCTTCTACGGGCACTCCAATTGACGTAATAATCGACATGACGATTGTGGTCAATACATGGTAGATGTAGATGTAGATCGTGCTTGTCTCGTCAAAACGCTCCGCTTTGTATTAGTGTTGACCAGGTCAGGACAACTTACAAATGTGACCTCAGGTCAAGGTCAAGTGGTGGTGACTCAAGTAGGTCATGTTGCATATGGGAAGACATGCCGCGACGAGATAAACACATTGGTGTCGGTTTCATTTCTTTATCGTCATTATGTCGAGAGTTATTGACATACAACTGTTGGTGACCTCGGGTGACCTTGGCTGACCATGTAGGGGTCACTGAACAAAAATGGCACCTAGGTCATCAATAATGTTCTATAATAGCATGATACAGAATGAATTGGACTGCTATCTTGCGTCTCCTTAGAATAGGAAGCATTTGAATATTTACCCTTAGACTTATAATGGGGAAGTCACGAAATTAAACCGACCTTAGCTCGCTGATATTAAAAATCCAAGATAAACCAATTGTAGATATATGTGACCTTATGAAATCCTGTAAGTGTAAAACCGATCATCCCAAAACTGTAACTGTGGTACGACCACAAGTTGTTTTGGGAGGTGGGGTCACGTGACCTGGGCTGGTGACCTGACCTAAGATGACCTGATGATTTGTTTACATTATGTGGACAATTGATGCACAAACAGCTGTGCCAAAAATGGCGGCGCTGCAGCTTCGCCGTTCTTCCGATATCCGCGAAAAACCTGAGGGGGTGTATACCCCCCCCCCCCCTGAACGGCGCTGGTTAAAATATAGGGATGATGTGAGCATGCAGCCAGGTGTAAGGGTATTCATGTGAAATTAAAAAAATACCCCAGCACAGCTGGGGTCATTTTTGTATGTGCCACTTTTGGTCTCAAAGCACTTTTACCACCCCTGGCGAAGCCCCCGCGAGGTTTCTCGTCAACTTACTACACAAATTTACATTTGATCCGGCCCGACCCGGCCCGACCCGGCCGTGACGCTTTTCGAAGCTAATAACTTTGCAACTACTGCTCCGATTGAGATCTGATTTTCACCATTGGATAGAACCATGAAATAAAATTCGTTGTTGGTATGGTGCGTCCTGATAGGGGTGGTACCACAGCGTGTGGCACGCGCAAAAGTGGGGCAGGTCAAATCACCGATTTTAGAGGAAAATCGCGCATATTTATAAAATCGCTTCATCAAACTGGACCACATTTGGCGTACGCTATGAGCCAATGATGTCCCATATGTTACATGCCTAATTTAAAATTAAGGCTTGAGCGCACGTGAGCACGTGGAAGAAATAAGGGTGTCGGGTTACACCCTATGATGTATCTCAGAAACTGCTAGGCCGATTATGGCGCAATTAGGTGTGCTGCTCCCGACTGACATCCTAGCAATATTCCACATGATGAATCGGAAGTTGCATGGCACGTGCGCACATGCGGACCCCTGTTTATATCTTCAAAACTACTGGACCTATTGAGCTGACATTTTGCATGTAGGTTAGAACATGACTATTAGCTGCTTTAGACGTGCCCAGGCATACACCAATATGTACGTGCGCAAGTGCGCCACCGTATTTCTTAGCTCGCAAACTACTGGACCTATCGAGGTGAAAATGTGCAACATGCTTAAAGGGAATAGTGAACCTGTAACATTAGTGTTTAACTGAGATAGCCAGATTGTCGGTAGTACTGAAAAATCTCAAAATCTGATCTTTTTCCTTCCAAAACGACTTAGTTGCTGAGCTTCAACGCAAGAACTGTTGGAGCTATTGGAAGCTATTTTAAGAGGACAAATCTTGTGACGTTTCGCATACGTCATCACTACTCCACTGTGATATCTACCGCACTTCGTTTTCGCTATTTGAACCGACCGCCACCGAAACATATCTACTTTGTCAATTTGGAACCGATTTCCAATTGAAAATTACCAATAGGTGCTTCGTGAAAATACGAATTTTTAGATGGGTGGCTGGTCGGTGTTCATGAAATATATCGATATAATTTAACAAAGTTTTTTGTTTGTTTATGTTGAATTGACCCTTAGCTCAAAATATTATTGGCTATAACTTTGTCAATTTGAATTGGATTTCTAATTGAAAATAATCCCGACACTCGTCTTGAAAAGGCACACCTTTTGATGGGTAGCTCGTACTGGTAGCTGCAATATTATTTGCAATAGAAGCACATGCACCTGTAACTGCGATACATTAGGGATATATTCTGCATATGGTTACAGTTTTAAGTAATTACCTTCGTCAATTGTGAACATTGGCGGATCGAGAACGGGTGGTTTGGGGGGAAATTCCAAAAAGTCTCACACAATTCTGAAAACTCATCGGATTTCGCTTGCTTATGCATTGATAGCTGATTTAAAGCTAACTTTCCTTAGTAAAAGTTGCTTAGATTTTCTTCTATATCAGGAAATGTGTAAATTTTTGCGCCGACTTCAGACGGTTTGGGGGGGGGGGCAAATGCCCATTTTTTCCCAACCGTAGATCCGCCACTGATTGTGAACCGATTTTCAATTGAAATTTACCAATAGATGCTTCGTGATAAGACGCATTTGTTGATTGGTGGCTGGTCGGTGTTCATGCAATATATCGATCCAATTTTGACACAGTCTGTTTTTTGTTTCCGTTGAATTGACGCTTAGCTGGAAATATTATTGGCTATAACTTTGTCAATTTTCATTGGATTTCCAATTGAAAATAATGTCGACACTCGTCTTAAAAAGTCACACCTTTTGATGTGTGGCTCATACCTGTAGCTGCAATATTAACTGCACATCCACACATTTATTTACATCCAGCACACACAGATGAACACACATACAGTACAGTAAACGTCATTTTGCTGTTCTCATCAAGACGAGTTGAATGCTTTGCAGCTTGATCTCTTTCTGATATTTGATGACTTTGACCTTATATTGCAAATTTAGCATTCTTTGAAATTTTGAATCTTTTTTGGATAACCAAGCCAAATGTATTTCTTATTTTTGACTTGATTATTGTTAAGTGTAAAGAAGTGTCGCTCAAAAAAAAAAATACAATTGAAGGTATTTGTCTTTAAATATGGTAAATTTTACCATTGGATATGTTCTTTTTGTGATAGATGTTATTCCCCAATAACTTTTGACTGAAAAAAGATACAAAGGTAAAATGGACACCATTTTGTTATTGTCGTCAAGATACGTTGAATGATATGCAATATGACTGCTTTCTAACATTTGGTGACCTTCAACTAAGGTCAATGTCAAGGTTCAGGGTTAGGTTTCCAATTGTGGCCTATGTGGCGATGTTATATATGTTAAAACTTGTCTTGTTGTGAGGAATTCGATTGTGCTTAAACAACGCCTGATCGCCAATGACAACTTTTTAATTCATTTTGATTTGAATGTCGAATAGCAACTTCATAACTTCCTTCTCGGTGTAAAGGGAGCCTGAAAATGTCTCAGTTTGCTTTATAATCATCAACAATCGCGCAATTGTTTTGATACCAATGCATTCCTATCTTCAAGGCAATTTCAAAGATATATAACATCGTCGAGTAGGTCAAATTTGGAAAGGTGACCTTGCGCCATGACCTTAACCGTAGGTCAAGGTCATCAAATGTCAGAAAGAGGTCATGCTGTGTAGAATTCAACGCGTCTTGATGATAACAACAAAATGACGTTTACCGCGCCCTTCTAGCTTAATTCAATCAAGAGTTATTAGCGAATAACTTATTTTTATATAAAATAGCATGTACAATGAAAATTATTGAGATATTTGGAGGCAAATATCCATAAATTTCATTTTTGCACTTTATTGACACTTCCTTACACGTAATAATAGCATAGCGAAAAATAAGAAAAACGTTTGATAGTACGATACTACAAATAATCGAGCTTTGCTCATTGCTGCGTGGTCGTATTCCGCATCACAAGGCGGGAAGGGTGTTGTAGTGAGCGTTACTTAGCAGTTAGCATGGCCAAGATAAGTCACTTTGTGGTCATACGATAGTAAAAATAAATTTGCATGACTCTTTTTATTTGAAAAGGTGTGTTGTGGTCTTTGGATTCGAATACCAAAACAATGTGATCAACCCAGAACCCAGGTCCGCAAAAGGGAGAAAAATGGAGGGTATCTTGTAGGTCATATGGAGGCTTCCATGGGGCTCAGGACCCGGAAAGCCCCCGTGAAATTAGCCCCCCTCCCATATTGGGAGGCTGGATCCGCCAGTGATACTGATAGCAGGCTAGCAGGTTGTAAAACACTAACCGGTGTGTTGTATTCATGAATAGGTACTCACGAGTTACGGTAGTCATTCCTGGCCTTTTGTTACTTACGCAACTTTGCTCAGTAAGATAGACACTAGACTGCAGTAGGAACACTGTATTTAGAACACAGCAGTCAATAAACTATGATACGATATTGATGTCCTTTCTCATTAGTAAAATCAAATTAAACCACACCATCCACCACTTATCACCTGCAGCGTTTAACAAAGGTAATATTTTGTAGCGGTTAACTTCAACACAACGCAATGCATATTCCAAACTGCCGTGACCAGGCAATGAAATGTTTTAATTGGCCGAAAGCCTGACAATGATCAACTATCTGCTAGTAGAAGAAGGGTAGGAGCTAGCGGTTTACTATCAGCATGAAGGAATTTTGCTCAAGGGAAAGCTGACGCTGCCTTTACTGATCGGTGCATCAATATAGTCTCGTTTTGATCAGCCGAGGCCTGAGGGCACCTATTATTTTGAGGAGAAGCGGCGAAACCATCTTCAATCGCGATGAAAACCATATCAGCTTCAGCTACTTGTTTAGAAACATAGATGCACATTGCACATTCAGCCGAGAGTATCGACACAAAGTGCAATGTGCAGGGACCATAAGCTGAGGATTATAGCCAGGAGACATGCAGAGCAGACAGTGTCCAGGGAAATAATGACATTTTGATTGTGTTAGCAACAATTTATTTGGCTACCGTTATGGTATTAAAATTATGTGATCTAAGTTTAAGAAATAAATAAAATTATTCCCTCATTCAAAGTTGGAAGTTAGGAAATATTAAAAAGCAAGTACATATACTTCTTAAGGAGTTCATGATCGGTATTTTCCCTCCACTATTGGAAAGCGACACATCTGAGGTCGCCGTCGATGTGCATCGATTAGCTTCCGATTTAATTGCCAGTTTTGGTATTGTTTGTTAATTTTTAGGGACAAAATTATTTTTGTTCATGATTACCGAGTGGGCGCGAAGCGCCCATGAGGTTTCTCATCAACTTACTAGCCAAATTTACATTTGACTCGGCCCGAACCGGCCCGACCCGGCAATACAGACGCTTTTCGGAAGCTAATAACTTTGCAACCACTGCTCCGATTGAGATCGGGTTTTCACCACTCGATAGGACCATCAAATAAACTTTTATTTGGTTATGGTGTGTTCTCATAGTGGTGGCATCACAGCGCGTGGCACTCACAGACGTCGAAATGAACAAAAATCAGTCTTGATAAAAATGGCTTGATTTATCTAAGCAATCGTTTTTTGTATACGCTGAAGCATGCAGCGATCAGGACGTACTCCCTTTTGGCGGATTCGAGAAAAGAGATCACGTACAATTTAATCAAACTTAATTTTGATGTTGACATGCATGGAGGCCTGACAATTTTTATGGAGGACTAAAAGGACTAAAAGGACTATGTGTTACTACCACGTGTGCTCCCGCGCAACGTTTCATATTTCAAACCTGTTTTACTTTACCAGTGCGCGCCCGCTCAGTCATCGCCCGAAAAGGCGGTTTACTGGTATTATAAAGCATAGTGTTATATACAGCCAGAGACAAAACTATGCAAAACTCCTAATGTTGAAATCAATGAAGGAATTTTCAAAAATTGAGGGTCGCAACCACTAACTAGGCCGCCGTTATATGCATCAGTTAAATGCTAATTTGGTTACATTTTTATTCAATGGCTGTTAATTGTAGAGGATCGTCGGGCATGAAAAGCCCGCAATTTGATGAGGACCAAAAGTACCTGCAAGTATACCGGTCGTTAAAAGTGTGGAACGTTTATCGAACTTGAACTTGAAATATCTTTAGGTAGGAAAGTTTGTATGCAAAATGTTACGAATTTACAATATATTTTGGTCTCGTCTGTCGATTTCAAGTACAAATTATATTTTTTGTGTGGGAAAAGTCATTATTTTCCTTTAAAACGAGTGAGCGAATTCTATTTCCGCAACCCTATGGCAGTCAATTAGATTCTGGTGCATATCAGCAGCCAATCAGATTAAATATTCTTGTTTCCTAGAAAGTAAGGGCACACTAAGCGTACCTACCTCTTAGTTTGTTTCATTTATAGGCTATCTTCTTCACCTTAAAACAGGTCAAGGAAACAGTTATGCACTATGTACACAATTGCAAATAGTTTATAGATCTGTCCTATGCCGCATACAAAGTGGTTTCCGGAAAATGACATACAGGTAATGCAATAACTTGTTGTTTTCTTGCCAGCCTGGCAATCTAACTTAATGAAACGAAACTTTGTGCCTTGGAGCTATTATTAAGCGTAGGCGACGCGTAACTTTTACCTTCAGAGGACCAGGTGTTCCGGGACGGGTAAACACTTCCCTCTTCCATCGAGCTGATCTCCGATTTCAACTAGAGCTACAACATTCAAAATGCTAGCAATATTGTGGTTGGCATTTATGGCGCCAAAGAAATGAGCCCTTGATTCATTAGTTTTTTTTTACCCAGACAATGAATAAATGCAAATATTTGTTTATGGTTGAGGACCGAGTTATTCTGAAATGTTCTGACAGTTTAGAAAATAACTTTAGGTTTTGAATACACCATGCAAGTCTGGTTTAATATTTCATTCACAGTAATTTTATTTTGCCAACTAAGAGCGGAAAGTTTCATGAAAGATTTCACGAATCTATAGCGGAAAGAAGGGACATTTCTTCAATGGTATCAACATAACTTGAGTCAATAGCATGAAGCATCTTATTTTTTATCTTCAGATTCCGTCGAAGCTAGTGAATGCCCCCCCCCCCCCCCCTCCCCCCACCATGATGTGCTGCATTGTCCAAACAAGGCCAAATCTGCATTCAGACGGAACTATAAGAGCGCATTTATAACCTGTTGTTGGTGCTGCTCAGATTGAAGTCGAGATAGCGATGGTCGCCAGCTCAGTAAGCTCAGTGAGCTGAGAAGCGATGGCTCAGTGAGCTGAGTAGCGATGGCTCAGTGAGCTGTCACACCGCCAACAACCGGCGCTAACTGACGGCTGACATATCTGTCACATCTATGTCACTGTGCGCACGCTGACGGCTGATCTGATCTCTTGACAGGCACTCTGGCAATGACCGCAGGATCTGATGCGATAGGCGTTTCCCGGGGCTAACGATGGTTTATTAGGATCACAGTATATAAGCTTAGAGTTTTGAAGGCTTATGTGATAGGCGTGCGTAGAGGCATACACTTAATTTCTGTCTTTATCGAATTTGTCCAAAAAGTGAAAAGCTGAACTCTCTTTTTTTAAGTAAGTCTGTTCATCTAACCTACATCAACAGGACCTGTCCTGTCAATTGCCAATAACATATATTAAAATAATATCAAAACAATAACGTATATCAAAACCACAATGCATAACCAACCTGACGGTATTAGGCTGGGAGAATGGAGTCTATGTCGAATTCGTTTGCAGCCGGCAACTGTTTTCGTTTGCCAGAGTTGTTGTCAGAACCAATTCATGTTACCATTCATTCATTAAATTGCCTAATGCGGATAAGGTTGCAAGCCTAAAACTGAAACTTTGTGAGATGTCACACACTTTTTCTATATCACAAAGTCACGTGACTGGAGATCAGCTGTGACACTGGTAGATCCAGGGGGGGGGGGGCAAAAGCCCCCCCCCCCCCCATCCCAAGCTCGACAGGGGCGGCAATAGAAATTAGCCCCCCCCCCAATTCGCTGAAACTGGCGATGAAAAATGGGTACTGCCTGCGAAAAAATAACTTCTTGCGAAAGAAAGAAATCTTGTTTTTGACTCGTTCGTGTTTCCTCTATTTGGTAGCATTTTAGTAGCAGTAGGGATAGGAAAGTGGCGCGTCTGACGCTATTTTGGAGTGATTCACAACCAAGGTAGGTTATAATTTTACACGCAGCGCGCGTCGCAGCCTTTGGTCTCCTGCTGCCTGCTGGATGGCAGAGGAGCGCGGGAGTGAATTTCCTTGCATAGGTACCTATGTTGTATGGAATCACTGGCGGATCCAAAGGGAGAGGCAGGGTCCAAAGCCCCCCCCCCCCCCCCCCCACACACACACACACACATTTCGAGCTCGACAGAAGCGGCAATAGAAATTATCCCCACCTCCAAAATCAGCTGAAACTGGCGATTAAAATGGGTACTGAGTACTGACTGCGAAAAATAATTTCTTGCAAAATAAATATGTATTTTTGCCTCATTCGTGTTTCCTCTATTTGGTAGCATTTTGGTGGAAGTAGGGATAGGGAAGTGGCGCGTCTGACGCTATTTTGGAGTGATTCACAACCAAGGTAAGTTATAATTTTACACACAGCTCGCGTCGCAGCCTTTGGTGTCCTGCTGCCTTCTGGATGGCAGAGGAGCGCGGGAGTGAATTTCTTTGTATAGGTACCTATGTTGTATGGAATCACTGGCGGATCCAAAGGGGGCGGCAAGGGTCAAAGCCCCCCCCCCCCACAAACACACACACACACATTCCAAGCTCGACAGGGGCGGCAATATAAATTAGCCCCACCCCCAGAATCGCTGAAACTGGCGATGAAAATGGGTAGTGCCTGCGAAAAAATAACTTCTTGAGAAAGAAATATATATGTTTTGCCTCATTCGTGTTTCCTAGATTTGGTATCATTTTGGTAGCAGTAGGGAAAGCGCGGCTGACGCTATTTTGGAGTGATTCACAACTAATGTTAGTACTTTTACACGCAGCGACGCAGCCTTTGGTCTCCTGCTGCCTGCTGGGTGGCAGAGGAGCGCGGGAGTGAATTTCCTTACATAAGTACCTATGTTGTGTGGAATACGTCTACTAGTATTACATAGGGTAATTAGGTTTAATTAAAAAATCCCAATGTCCTTATTTTTGTAGCTGGGACATTCCACGACAAATCGACAAAAACAAAGTGCAAAATGACACCGTCATGTCACCGATTATGGCCAAAATTCGTATATGGGGTAAACTGGGGCGCTAAAGCGAGTTGTGAAAGTTGTATTGCAATGTAAGCAGTGGTTCCGGATATATTGCCTCGGGCATTTTTATAAGGTCACGGTGCAGGTCAATCTTTGTCAGCCC
>JAXIVJ010013069.1:30000-38372 GCA_036785665.1 Chirona hameri
TTACATCATCATCCAAATCATATGCAAAAGAATGGCGGGCACTTAAAAACTTTTTAAGATATGGGTATTTTATTATAACTATGTCGCGCCAGTTAAACGTGCCCTGTGGCCATCTTCTATGAATTGATTCTCCCTCAATAAGGATTACAAATACCCCCCCCCCCCCCCATTGCACCTGGTAACAAAATAGGTACACACGTTACCAGTGGTGCCCACAACGTATGCACATCACAGTAGGTGTTCGAAATGACCCCCTTCTGAGCCACACACAGCTCCGCCCGTCTACGCGTATGTCGGACAACCTTTCGAAGACTCTGCGTCCAGGTTTCTGACTATGTCCTCCACGACCTGCTTTAGCTGCACGATCGTGGTTGGTTGAGCTTTATAGGTCTTGGTGGAGATACTAGACCACAGGCTGAAGTCAAGACACGATAGATCAGGGCTGTATGGAGGCCAGTGGTGTTCGCTCTTGCGGCTGATCACCCGATCTCCGAAATTCAAACAGAGGAAGACCATAACCTGCTTAGTGACGTGTGGGGGGTGCCCCATCTTGCTGAAACCAGCACTGACGTTCTGTTGCTCTGTGGCGTACTGCTGGCCAGACCACAGTTTGTAGCATGTCGAGATAGGAGACACCGTCCACGGTCCCAGTGAACCAGTGCAGGAGGCACTTCCCGTTCACCCCACCCAACCAGGCCATGACCTTGTCTGTTGCGGGTCTTGCACTGCGCGATCAAGTGGGGGTTGACTGGTACCCACATCACGTCGTTTTTGCAGTTTGGTTTCTCTGGGAAAACAAACCACTTCTCATCGCTCCATAGGACACGTTCAAACCATTCCTCGTCATGTGTGAGCCAGAACTCACTGGCCGTCAGTCTTGGGTTCTTGTTTTGGACGGACAAGGGCTGGCTCAAGTGCCGGCGATAAGGCATCCATTTTAATATCCGCCTGAGGATCTTCCAGACCGTTCCGAACCCTATGTTTAACTGGTTCGACGCTTCTCCCACGTGAGAGTTTGGGTGAAACTTGAAAAACTCTTCGACCTTGTCGATTTGCTCCTGTGTCACGCACCCCATTCCGGTTGGCTTCTGAGGCATTAGGGAACTTGTCTCCTTGAATCGTTCGATAAGTCTCACGAAGGATACCCGTGCCGGAACTTTCCTTGGGAGGAAGGGTGGAACTGGTTCCGAAAGGCCCTTCGCACATTCTGAACTGACTTCAGTTCTTCATATTTTAAAGTGATCCATCTCGCCTGATCCCTCGAAAACGGGCCGGTGCACCTAAAGTGTCGAACAGGGCTTCTTGGTAAATCGCTCATTGGGAACAACTAGTCTTACTAAATTGCTCAAAATTCTAATTAACTACAATGTCCAACCACTGACTATAATCCAAGGCACGTGCGAACTTACACAAATTAATTGCTCGTGCACGTGCCTTGTTTATTTTTGTATCATTAATTTACGATCACCCTGTAGTTATACTAAAATACCCATATCTTAAACAAGTTTTCAGTGACCACCATTCTTTTGCACATGCTTTGAGACGATGATGTAACCACGCTCGTGTTAAATTTTGGTGGATTACGGGGCAGACAAACACAGTAATAACTCAAAATTTTGACTTTGACTTAGTCAGGTCAAAGTTCATATGAAGGTCATGTGAAATCATGGAGATACATAGCAATGGACATTAGCTTTCTTATCCAATGGTGGCAACCGCAACTTCCTAGAACAATTTTTTCGCCAATATATGCACTTTTGAATGATACAATAGATCGGCAAAAACGTGCGACCTAAGATCAACCGTAACTCTGACTTCAGAGGTCGAATGGAGCTAAAAGAAAGTGTGTGCATGATGATCGTTCATTGGGTACTACACGTGCCCCAAATTTCATCGAAATCGAAAGGTGTCGGGTTTAAAACTGCCCATTCTTGTGCGATCGCGCCGCGACGGCGTGACATAGTTATACTAAAATACTCATATCCTAAAACGTTTTTAAATGTCCGCCATTCTGTTGCACATGCTTTGCGACGATGATGTAACCACGCTCGTGTTACATTTTGGTGGATTTCAGGGCAGGCAAACACAGTAATAACTCAAAATTTTAACTTTGACCTCGTCAGGTCAAAAGTCATATGAAGGTCATGTGAAATCATGGAGGGACATAGCAATGGACATTCATTTTCCTATCCAATGGCGGCAACCGCAACTTCCTAGATCAATTTTTCGCCAATATATGCACTTTTCTTTTGAATGATATGTCGGCAAAAACGTGCGACCTAAGATGACCCATAACTCTGACCTCAGAGGTCGAATGGAGCTAAAAGTTTGTGCATGATGATCGTTCATTGGGTTCTACACGTTCCCCAAATTTAATCGAAATCGAAAGGGGTCAGGTTAAACCTGTCCATTCTTGTGCGATCTGACGTGGAATCACCCTCAATGTAAGTCCCAGGTCACTGAAATTTGATTGGCTGGTTCATTGCAGATTAAGTGTAAAAGTCATGTGTAAATGTTGGACAAAGGAGGAAGTGTTGATGCAAGAGGCAGCCTTGCTACTTATGATAGCTCCGATATCGGCCTAAAGCCCACTGCAGTCCTCATCCCACTCTCTGCAGTCCTCATCCCACTCTATGCAGTCCTCATCCTACTCTCTGTAGTCCTCATCCCACTCTCTGTAGTCCTCATCCCACTCTCTGCAGTCCTCATCCCACTCTCTGCAGAACTCATCCCACTCTCTGTAGCCCTCATCCCACTCTCTGCAGTCCTCATCCCACTCTCTGCAATCCTCATCCCTGCCAGTCTCAACTGAACACCGGTCGGTAGCGAATAGCCCTGTCCCGGTCCAATGTCCTACTCCAACGTGCCAGGTCAGTGTCCCTCTGCGATGTCGGCGGCGAATCGCAGCCTCACCGCCCGCTGGGCACCACTAACAATCATCATTCTACCGCAGCTTCTGCTAATTAAACTGCAGAAACCAGTCGAATTTCGCCGGCCAGCGCACAGAAGTGTGTCCCCAGCTCTGAGAGTGCTCCAGTCTGTTGCAGAGAGCGGTGGTGGGATTGTAACAGTTTTCGGCGACCGTGGTCTAGGTAGGGAAAACAGAAGACAAATAGGCGTAGTCACACAATAACGTAATTAAGGAATGTGAAGTAGGGAAAATATCGCATTGTTGATATTTATTTACCCCCCCCCCCCCCACAAAAAAACGTTATGCGTTTCTGTTCAATCTCCGGCAATTCCTCTTCCATAAACTATTATTACACCCCTTAGGCGACAACGTCTTGTCTTAAATACCAATGGCTATACCTGCTATCATTATTGTGTTTCATGCCGTGACATGACGTGACCTGGTGCTACCTGCCTACCTCACTGCAGAATATGGAACAAACAATGTTCTAAGGTAATTTGTCTCGTTCTAGACGAAAAACAAACCCATAAGCATGTGTTACAACGCCTAATGACCGTACTCTGCAGTTTGACTTCGTGACCTCGGATGACCTTGATCTGACCCAAGTTCATAAACAGCTTAGAATGGTAATTAGAAGTGTCAGACACACGAATCATACCGATTTATCAACTGCTTATGCGTTTAATATCTCAATTTTGCGCGACAAATCCATCCATCGAGACCTTTGTCACGGTCAAACATTTTGTACTTGACCTGACCTGTGACGTCATCGGTGACCCGAGGTCAACAATATTATGTTTCCCTCAATAAATTTCCCAGTGCTATCGAATACCGTTTTAATTGTTACAATCGGTCCAGTAGTTCCGGAGATCAGAGGGGGGGAGGGGTAAAAAATAGCCCCCCCCCCGTAAGTCGCGTTATGGAATATACCCCAGTAACTCGCGCGGGTTAAAAAGGGCTGTTAAGAGGTTTGCGCTTGCCGGAACTTTTTAGTCACTATGCATGTGTTCACTGCGCATGCGCGGACCACTATTAGCTATCTCTGAGACTACCTGCCAGATTCAGCCGAACGTTACTATAGGTTCCTATCAGCTGAACGTTCCTACTAGAGTTATATTGAAGTTGTGTTGAAGTTAACCGCTACAAAATATTACCTTTGTTAAACGCTGCAGGTGATAAGTGGTGGATGGTGTGGTTTAATTTTATTTTACTAATGAGAAAGGACATCAATATCGTATCATAGTTTATTGACTGCTGTGTTCTAAATACAGTGTTCCTACTGCAGTCTATCTTACTGAGCGAAGTCGCGTAAGTAACAAAAGGCCAGGAATGACTACCGTAACTCGTGAGTACCTATTCATGAATAAAACACACCGGTTAGTGTTTTACAACCTGCTAGCCTGCTATCAGTATCACTGGCGGATCCAGCCTCCCAATATGGGGGGGGCTAATTAACGGGGGGCTTTCCGGGTCCTGAGCCCCATGGAGGCCTCCATATGACCTAAAAGATACCCTCCATTTTCTTCCTTTTGCGGACTTGGGTTCTGGGTTGATCACATTGTTTTGGTATTCGAATCCAAAGACCACAACATACCTTTTCAAATAAAAGAGTAATGCAAATCTATTTTTACTATCGTATGAACACAAATTGACTTCTCCTGGAAATGCTAACTGCTAAGTAACACTCACTACAACACCCTTCTCGCCTTGTGATGCGGAATACGACCACGCAGCAATGAGCAAAGCTCGATTATTTGTAGTATCGTACTATCAAACGTGTTTCTAATTTTTCGCTATGCTATTATTACGTGTAAGGACGTGTCAATTAAGTGCAAAAATGAAATTGATGGATATTTGCCTCCAAATATCTCATTTGTTTTCATTTTGCATGCTATTTTATATAAAAATAAGTTATTCGCCAATAACTTTTGACTGAATAAAGCTAGAAGGGCGCAGTAAACGTCATTTTGTTGTTATCATCAAGACGCGTTGAATGATACACAACATGACCTCTTTCTGACAATTGATGACCTTGACCTACGGTCTAGGTCACGGCGCAAGGTCACCTTTCCAAATTTGACCTACTCGACGATGTTATATATTTTTGAACTTGTTTTGAAGTTAGGAATTCATTTGTATCAAAACAATTGTGCGATTGCTGATGATGATAAAGCAAACTGAGATATTTTCGGGCTTCCTTTACACCAAGAAAGAAGTTACGAGTTGCTATTCGACATTCGAATACAAATAAATTAAAAAGTTGCCATTGATGATCAGACGTTATTTAAGCACATTCGAATTCCTCGCAACAAGACAAGTTTTAACATATATAATATCGCCACATAAGCCACAATTTGAAACCTAACATTGCACCTTGACATCGACCTTAGGAGAAGGTCACCAAATGTTAGAAAGTGGTCATATTGCATATTATTCAACGCATCTTCACGACAATGACAAAATGGTGTCCATTTTACCTTTGTATCTTTTTTCAGTCAAAAGTTATTGGGAATAACATCTTCCACAAAAAGAACATACACAATGGTAAAATTTACCATATTTAAAGACAAATAACCTTCAATTGTATTTTTTTGTTTGAACGACACTTCTTTACACTTAACAATAATAAAGTCAAAAATAAGAAATACATTTGGCCTGGTTATCCAAAAAAGATTCAAAATTTCAAAAAACACTAAATTTGCAATTTAAGGTCAAAGTCATCAAATGTCAGAAAGAGATCATGCTGCAAAGCATTCAACTCGTCTTGATGAGAACAGCAAAATGACGTTTACTGTACCATTCTAGTTTTGTTCAGACAAAAGTTATTAGTGAATAGTTAATTTTATATATAAAATAGCATGTAATATTACAAAATTTGAGATATTTAGAGGAAAATATCCCTTAATTTTATTTTTGCATTTAATTCACACGTCTTTACACGAAATAATAGTATAGCGCAAAATTAGAAACATGTTTGAGAAAAGGTATCCAAAAAAGTAATACAATTTCGAAAACATACTAAATTTCGTAATTTTCGAAAATGAAAAAATCAACATCACTATGTTATAAAACATCTCATTGCCATTCTAATGCCATATAATACATATATATATATATTTCTTCGTACATTCCCTGTCATATGGGCTGACAAAGATTGACCTGCACCGTGACCTTATAAACATGTCCGAGGCAATATCTCCGGAGCCACTGCTTGCTTTGCAATACAACTTTCACATCTCTCTTTAGCGCCCCAAGTTACCCCATATACCAATTTTGGTCAAAATCGGTGACATGACGGTGTCATTTTGCACTTTGTTTTTGTCGATTTGTCGTGGAAATGCCCAAGCTACCAAAATGACATTGTAATTTGTTTAACTGAACCTTATTACCCTACTTTTGTTTTATTATTGTTATTATTTTTATTATTATTATTATTATTATTACTATTTTGTTTTATTACCCTACTTAATACTAGTGGACGTATTCCACACAACATAGGTACCTATACAAGGCAATTCACTCACGCGCTCCTTTGCCACCCAGCGGGCAGCAGGAGACCAAAGGCTGCGACGCTGCGTGTCAAATTATAACTTACGTTGGTTGTGAATCACTCCAAAATAGCGTCAGACTGTCTCTATCCCTACTGCTACCAAAATGCTACCAAATAGAGGAAACAAGAACGAGGCAAAATACAAATTATTTCTTTCGCAAGAAGTTAACTTTTTTTCGCAGGCAGCACCCATTTTGCATCGCCATTTGCATTTCAGCGTTTTTTTGGGAGAGGGGATATTTTATATTGCCGCCCCTGTCGAGCTTGGAACGGGGGGGCTTTGCACGTGCCGTCCCCCCAGGATCCGCAAGTTATCAGTATTGAGCTTGTTGATTGGTTCTGCAGAGTGCAACTCAATTGAAATTAACCCCTATTTTACTTTTAAGAGCAGCTCAAGAATCAACTTCAAATACATTTTCCTCACAAGTTTCATATTTGCATCCTATCATAGAGGACCATACAAATAGGTAGCAATTAATGATAGTTGTATTATATATATATATATATATATATATATATATATATATATATATATATATATATATATATATATATATATATATATATATATATATATATATATATATATATATATATATATATATATATATATATATATATATATATATATATATATATATATATATATATATATATATATATATATATATATATATATATATATATATATATATATATATATATATATATATATATATATATATATATATATATATATATATATATATATATATATATATATATATATATATATATATATATATTATATATATATATATATATATATATATATATATATATATATATATATATATATATATATATATATATATATATATATATATATATATATATATTATATATATATATATATATATATATATATATATATATATATATTTATATATATATATATATATATATATATATATATATATATATATATATATATATATATATATATATATATATATATATATATATATATATATATATATATATATATATATATATATATATATATATATATATATATATATATATATATATATATATATATATATATATATATATATATATATATATATATATATATATATATATATATATATATATATATATATATATATATATATATATATATATATATATATATATATATATATATATATATATATATATATATATATATATATATATATATATATATATATATATATATATATATCATATATATATATATATATATATATATATATATATATATATATAATATATATATATATATATATATATATATATATATATATATATATATATATATATATATTATATATATATATATATATATATATATATATATATATATATATATATATATATATTATATATATAATATATATATATATATATAATAATTTATATATATATATATATATATATATATATATTATATATATATATATAATATATATATATATATATATATATATATATTATATATATATTATATGTATATAAATATATATATTATATATATATATATATATATATATATATATATATATATCTATATATATATATATATATTATATATTATATATATATATATATATATATATATATAATATAATATTATATATATATATATATATATATATATTATATTATATATTATAATATATATATATATATATATATATATATATATATATTATATATATATATATATTATATATATATTATATTTATATATATAT
Source organism: Chirona hameri (assembly GCA_036785665.1). Lineage (NCBI taxonomy): Eukaryota > Metazoa > Arthropoda > Thecostraca > Balanomorpha > Balanidae > Chirona > Chirona hameri. The sequence continues at coordinate 38,243 of JAXIVJ010013069.1, forward strand.
ATATATATATATATTTATATATATATATGTATATTTTATATATATTTATATATTTATATATTTATATATATGTTATATACTATATATATATATATATTTTTTTTATTATATATTATATATATATATATAT
>JAXIVJ010013070.1:0-38361 GCA_036785665.1 Chirona hameri
GATCGGAACATCCGTTGTTATCCGCAGTGGCGTCGCCGAGCATTTTCGAGTGGGGGGGGGGGGGGGCGGCTGAAAATCCGAAAAAATGTACCCCCATTTTTGCGTGTATTTGTTGCGTATTGTATGTGTATATATTGCCTTTGCAGCATTTTTTTATGTGGATTTTCATGTTATAGTAGGTACTTGTTATTTAGCGCCGTCAAGCTGCGCGATGTTTTTTTTACAGGTTTTCCTGATAAAACCCAGAAATATAGGGGGTGGGCCATGTATAGGATAAGAAGCTAAAAATGCTATAAATTCAATTCAGCGTTACGAGGAACCGAATACGATGATGATGGCTTCGTTATGATGATGGCTACCGATGTGATGCCGCGAAGCGGCGTGAAAATTTTAATTTTAGGTTGTAGAAAACGAAATTTTAATATTGGAACCAGACCGTGAGATGATGGCCACCGATGTGACGCCGCGAAGGGGCGTAATTTTTTTAATTTTAGGTTGTGGAAAACGAGATTTTAACATTGGAACCAGACTGTGAGTCGAACCAGACCGTGAGCCAAGCCTTAGGTAACCCCTTTTCCTGGATATACATCCCGGTATGATGAAAAATATTGAAATGAATGTAGTTTTACATATGTTTGTATTGTTTGTATTGTATTAACCAATCCATCCATGCGAACATAGTTTTTCGGGACATCGGTTTGACAGTTTCTACATAGGTTAGGCAGCATATACATAGGTTCACACATAGCACAACACCCTATAATATACAGGAAGATACATCCATTTCATAGTGCTATACAGATGACAGTTTACTGATGAGGCTTTCGTTTTCGTAGTGCCACTTTGAAGCTCCCCAGAGTTTGGGCATTCATGGTCTCTGTTGGAAGAGTGTTCCATGCGACCGCTGCTCTGTACACAAATGAGCGCTGAGTGCCGGTCAGCCGTACCCTCGGCAGGTGGAGTTGCGCCGTATCCGTCAGCCTGGTGTCCCGCATGGCAACATCTGATCGGGGGGTGAACATTGCTCTTACTGCGGATGGGGTATTTTGGTCTGTGAGGGCTCGATACACCTTGATACAGTCACGGTGCTCGATTAGTTCGCCGATCCGGTTCCAGTGCAGTGCGTTCAGCGTTGGAGTAATGTGATCCCGGCGCCTTGCACCGGTGACCACTCGAGCTGCGAAGTTAATCACCTTTTGAATCCGATTCAATTGATAGTCAGCTGCTCCACCCCAAACGGGAAGGCAATAAATTATTTGAGAGAATACATGGGCTTGAATGATTGTGATGAGAGCTCTTGGTGTGAAGTGACGCCGAAATCTGTTCAGGGAGATGAGGATGCTATAGCATCGACGCACCACGGTAGTGATTTGCTGGTCCCAGGACAGGGTCTGGTCAATGGTGACTCCTAATATTTGTATGGCATGTGATGACTGAAGTGTGGTGCCAGACAGATCAAACTGGAAGTTCGACGCTTTTTCCACCCTTTGTTTGGTTCCAAGAATGATGAAATCGGGTTTTGTTGCGTTCATTTTCAGAGAGTTATTTTTGAACCATTGTTGCACTGATGTTGCTGATTCTTCCAGGCGGATTTTTAGCTGTGACAGACTGTCACTGTCAGATGGCGAGCAATCGAGCAGCTGCGTATCGTCAGCATAACATAGTAGTCGACCATGAGCGAGAAAACCCGCAATATCATTTACAAATAGACTGAAGAGAATAGGGCCGATGATAGACCCCTGCGGGACACCATGCTTCACTGGACGGACCACTGAGCCGCCACGAACCATCTGCTCGCGTCCTCTAAGGTAGCTGGCGAACCAGTGAAATGATATACCATACCATTCTAATTTTTGCAGGAGGAGGCTATGGTCTACGCTGTCGAAGGCCTTGTTCAGGTCAATTGCCATAATTGAAGCTAGATCTTAGAATTGACCCATGAGACAGCGTCGAGGATAGCGTCCTCCGTGGAGTGGCCACGTCGATAAGCGTACTGGCTGTCGCTAAGAATGTGGTTGACTCGCAGATAATGGCTAAGTTGCGTACAGACAATGCGTTCGGCTATTTTTGACAGGATCGACAGAAGAGAGATTGGCCGGTAATTACTAGCTACACTGCGATCTCCTGCCTTGTGCAATGGGACCACGCAAGCCGTTTTCCACTTCGAAGGGAAAACTCCACTAATGAGGGAGATATTTATCACATGTAGCAAGGGGGACCAATAACATCGAAACAGCGCCGCACCGCCAGTATTGGAACCTCATCAAGACCAACAGATCTGGTATCACTCATTTGACTCACTGCTTTTGAAAGTTCGGGAAGAGTGGCAGGCTGAAGTTGAAAACGAGACGTGCAAACAGTCGGAGGACGCGGCTCAGACTGGTCAGAATGAACACTTGATTGCAGGTCATTTGCGATGTTGGAACCGACACTTACAAAATACTCATTAAACTGGTCGGCTAGCTCACCCCTGATTTTAATATCCGCGTTCGCGCTCCCCGCATCAGCACATTTTGCAAATTGATTGAACCTAGACCAAAAGCTACGACAGTCATTGTTGGTAAGTTGGCTGCACAGAAAGTCCCTGCGGGCACGTACTAGCCGACTGCGGACCCTGTTGTGCAGCCTCCTGTAGATTGCGTGATTTTCATCCGTGAGGTGTTTTCTCCATTTTTTCTCTCGCCACGTCCCGCTGTGCCATGAGGTCGCGGAGCTCCGAATCTTGTGTTAACCATGGGCAGCCTCGTTTTCGACTTGATCGCACCTGTACCAAGGGGCAGTGGCGATCGATGACTCCGTTCCATATCCGCATAAACTCTCCTACCTTGTCGTCTACGCCGCCGGCCGCGTACAATGGACCCCAATCGGATAGCAGGAGGTCGAGACTGACGCTGTCCCAGTCTGTCCGATCCCAGCGTCTGATGTGGCGGACTTCGGGCACGGTGCGGATTCTTGGGAGTGATACGGAAAGGGTAACAGGCTGGTGGTCACTGAGTGAGTCAGGGAGTACGCGGGCTGAGGAGTGTAGATCGGACTGATTAGTGATAATATGGTCTAAAATTGTTGGTCTCGGTAAAAGGTGCGTCGGTTCACTGACGAGTTGGTGTAGGTTGAGGTCAGATAAGAGTTGAAGATATTTTCGAATGTTTGGTGAATTTGGTGTCGAGACATCTAGATTTGTGTCGCCGAGCAGAAAGACTGGAGTGCCTCGCGTCATGGTATCTTGGAGCTGGTCTATACGGATAAGTAGCCTCGGATAGCCTCGGATAGCAAATCACGATGACCGTCGGCAGTCAGCGCTCAATAGTAAATATAATAATAGCTGTATACATATGAACCAAACTGTAACACACAACTAGTAACAGTGCAAATGGTTTGAAAGCAGCAAGGGGCAGAACGACTTTTCCGCGCATAAATGGTCCCTGTGGATCTGGAGCTGAGCCTGGGGGAGATGGCTTGGAGAGATGGTCCTGGCCTGGTCCCCACTATTAGCTCTTCGGTCCAGCAAGCTGGGCACCGCTTGAGCAGCTTCCGGTTGTCGATGTCCGCGTCTTTGCGTTCGCGTCGCCTTTTTCGGAACTCGGCAGACTAGCTAAACATGTAGCCCGCTTGAAAGTTAATATTTTATGAAGGGAGTGGGCCCTGGTGGAATTCATTTTCCCATATTCCAAATTTGTATAAGCAATGCGAAAGTTGTGTCATGCCGCGAAGCGGCGCGAAATTTCCACTTTTTGACTGTGGATAGCTGGACTTTGACTGCTGCAAAGACAATTTTTACGATAAATTGTTAACTTCTCCCGCAAAAAGTGGTGTGTGTGTGTGTGTGTGTGTGTGTGTGTGTGTGTGTGTGTGTGTGTGTGTGTGTGTGTGTGTGTGTGTGTGTGTGTGTGTGCGTGTGTGCGTGCGTGCGTGCGTGCGTGCGTGCGTGCGTGCGTGCGTGCGTGCGTGCGTGCGTGCGTGCGTGCGTGCGTGCGAGCGTGCGTGCGTGCGTGCGTGCGTGCGTGCGTGCGTGCGTGCGTGCGTGCGTGCGTGCGTGCGTGCGTGCGTGCGTGCGTGCGTGCGTGCGTGCGTGCGTGCGTGCGTGCGTGCGTGCGTGCGTGCGTGCGTGTGTGTGTGTGTGTGTGTGTGTGTGTGTGTGTGTGTGTGTGTGTGTGTAGGGGGGGGGGGGGGCAAACACCCGACCCTGCCGTCGGCGACGCCCCTGCATGTTACGGATGAAATCTCTTTCGTTTTCCTTTCGGAGCAGCGGTGTGTTGAAGGGAAAACTAAGGAAATTTCATCCGTAACTGACTGAGCCCATGTCCACGTCGCAGGGGTGTCCCCCCCCCCCCCCCACACACACACACACACTCTTGGCTTCAGCCACCCCAAGTTGGACGAGGAAGTAGGTTAAATCCGGGGAGAAATATGTATTTTGGTGGATTTTGATGGTACTTTAAGCGATTTCCCAGCTCAGCCCCCCTCCCCCCGCCCCCCCCCCCCCCACACACACACACAACTTTTCTGGAGAAGCTACGCCCCTGCCACGTCGTATTTTGCATATTCCAATCTTGATTTTAATAGGAATTACATGCAAACTAGAATCAGCTTCAGACATTTTTTTTTTTTTTGGGGGGGGGGGGTCGGCCGCCATAAAAAGTGTGGGGGGTCGAACCCCCGGTTTTCAAAAGTGGGGGGTCGCGACCCCCCCCCCCCCCCCCCCCGTCAGCGACGCTCCTGGTTCTCCGTACTCGTCCAATGTGCCCCCGCCTGACCAGCAACAGCCGTGAGCTCCTCTTCGTGCAACTCGTTCATGACGTGACGGAGGAGTTCGGCGCAGTCCTGCTGCTGACTAGGCTGGAAATCAGGTGGCAACGCCGCAAGGCGGAAGTCCGAAGGCCTAAAGCACATGCGCTCAGAAAAGGCGAGGTGCGCTGCAGGGCGGCCAGAATGGGCTGGGAGATAGTTGAGCGGGATCGCAGAACTTCGGTTATCAGGCGCGATGAGTAAAAGAGCGCTTGAAGTGCGGCGTTCAGGTAGCACGTATTCCCAAGATTGATTAGCCCCCGGCCCAGAGGGGCTTGTGGAAGCAGGGGGACATCGGGGGGGGGGGGGTGCTAGCTGGACGACGAAGCTCCTTTCCCGGGCGCCTGCTGCACGACGATAAACGTTGTGCGTAGCGACTGCGCTCAACGCTGTTTGCGCTGCCGAACCACGTATAGCGGCTGCGTTTCCACGGATGATGGCCATAGACACCCGTGGCCATAGCCAGGCCGTCTCTCGCCACTCGCCGGTCGCAGATGATATTCGTCGGCCAAGTTCCTTAATAAACCTGGTGGCTGCGGGGCCGATGACTCCAGACGTTTCCACTGTCAGCGGCGCGAATAGGTACTGAGACGAGATGGAGGCGTATCACTGTACATTGTGCGCTTCTGCAGCACGAGCGGTTGTCCCTGGATTCATCGCAGAGCCCACCACGACGCTGTCAGCGTAGGTATCCGTGCAGGTGGCGTCCCACGCCAAACATTTCCCACTTGTGAATGGAAATGTTGTCAAACTGTGTGGGCGCTTGCCGTCTCCCCTGTCGAGACCCACCGGTTCCAGTACCGATGGGATGCCGGCGGCGGAGAGGCAGCGCTTCATGAGGCCGTTAAGCTGAGGGAAACGAGGGAAACGACCCGCACTCTTCTTGCAGGATAGGGTGTGGTGGCCTAGGCGTTCGACGGGGCGACCGCAGAGACGGCAGGCATGCGGCCCGCATATTGGGCTCCAAGGCGGAGGGCGGCAGCAATTCTGACGGTCTCGGGATCCAACTGTAAACCGAGACTCGGCACCGGTATTGCTTGCAGCCAGGCGGCAGTATGTGGCTGACTGGAGGCCAGGAGACGTGCCCTGTCAATCTGGTTCATTCCGCCAGTCAGCTGATTCTTGCAGGCGGCGGACCCCGTGTCATCCCATTCAAATCGGACACTGGTAGATTCCGAGTTGCATCAAAACTGGCACATTGGTAGCGCATGACCTACTTATCACGCGCATAAAATATTAGAGTCGCACATTCAAAATCAAATGATTTAGAGCAGGTCATAGGTTTAAGGTCAAACAGCGAACTATTAAGATTTGCATGAAAATTGGCACACTGGTAGAATATAACCTTCTTATTGCGCTCATAAAATCTTAGAATCGCACATTCAAAATCAAAGGATTTAGAGCAGGTCAGATAGGTTTCAAGTCAAACAGCAGACTATTCCGATTTGCATCAACATTGAGACATTGGTAGCGCATGACCTCCTTATCACGCTCATACAATCTTAGAGTCGCACATTCAAAATCAAAGGATTTAGAGCAGGTCATAGGTTTAAGGTCAAACAGCGGACTATTCAGATTTGCATGAAAATTGGCACACTGGTAGAGCATAACCCCCTCATCAAATATTCGCTTATCAAATATTAGAGTCGCACATTCAAAAACAAAGGTAAACCTATGTGACCTGCTCTAAATCCTTTTATTTTGAATGTGCGACTCTAAGACTTAATGAGCGCGATAAGAGATCATGCTCTACCTGTGTGCCAATGTTTATACAAATCCGAATAGTCCGCTGTTTGACCTTAAACCTATGACCTGTTCTAAATCCTTTGATTTTGAATGTGCGACTCTAAGATTCTGTGAGCGTGATAAGGAGGTCATGCTCTACCAGTGAGCCAATTTTCTTGGAAATCGGAATAGTTCACTGTTTGACCTTAACCCTCGCTCGGGTAGGGGGGTGGATGCCCCCCCCCCCCCCTCGGTTTTTCTGGAATAACTCGGGTAGTTTTCAACCGATTGCAATGGAACTTTCAGTGCCCTACTTTTGAAATTTTCCACATACTCTGAAAGTTTTGAATTTCAAACCCACATGACCCGTGACCTATGCCTGTTTGTCAAGGTCATGTCAGGCGCAACTGGCGCCCCGCAGTATCGATGCTTGTAACTTGTGCAGTTTCCGAGTGTTTGTTGTTCAGGAGTTCAGGAGCACATGTGTTTCCAGGTGACAGTTGTGGTTTCCACTGACATTTGTGACCTCGATTGACCTTTTCAGAGGTCAACTGAGGTCATTGACCTCCGATGACCTCGGATGACTTTTTTGGGTTTCTGGCGGTTTCTAGGACATTTTGTGACGCTGATTTCAAATTTGGGATCCATTTTACATAATTGTATGTTCCACTGGGGTCATGCACTGCCACAGGTCAACCGATGTCACTGACCTCAGATGACCTGACATGACCTTTTTGGAATTTGGCAGTTTTTAGGACATTTTTTACGCTGATTACGAATTTGGCACTCATTAAGCATTATTATATGCTTCTTCACAATTATTGCTAGATACAATTCAATTTATACACATCTACAATTTTGATGACTTTTGGGTCATTGACAAGACCTCAGAGGTCACCTAATGGCCCAATACCTTAAAATCAGGTATCAGCGGCTTCCTCTCGCCACAAGCAACACGCTCGTCTTCGAATCGAAGCTTTAGCTCAATTAGAGGCGAAACGCTAAGGGAAAGGGTCGTACCAATTTGATTTTATATCAATTTGGGAAATGGGAAAATGAAATCCATCAAGTGTCTTGCAGAGGCTCTCCTTAGCGGTTATTGCCTGGTCCTAGGGCCAACTCTCTTGATAAAATATTAACTTTAAAGCGGGCTACATCTTTAGCTGGTCTACCGAGTTCCGAAAAAGGCGACGCGAACGCAAAGACACGGACATCGGCACCCGGAAGCTGCTCCAGCGGTGGCCAACTCGCGGGACCGAAGAGCTAATAGTGGGGACCAGGCCAGGACTATCTACCCAAGCCATCTCCCCCAGGCTCCTCCATATCCACAGGGACCATTTATGCGCGGAAAATTCGTTCTGCCTCTTGCTGCTTTCAAACCATTGCACTGTTACCAGTTGTTTGTCACAGTTCGTTACATATCTAATACACTTATTATTATCATTGTACTATTGAGCGCTGACTACCACCGGTCATCGTGATTTACTATCCGATGCGAATGTATATGAAAAACTACATTCATTTCAACATTTTCATCATACCGAGATGTGCAACCAGGAAAAGATGTCTTGGCTCCACTCACGGTCTGGTTCCAATTTTGTTTTTCCAGGACCCATTGCTTTTGTGTACGCCGCTTCGCAGCGTCACATCGGTAGTCATCGTCATAACGAAGCCATAGTCATCGTCTTCGGATCATTGCAACGCTGAATTGAATTCATAGCATTTTTAGCTTCTTATCCTCTACAAGGCTCTCCTCCTCCGTGTTTTATCAGGGAAACCCGTACAAATTTCGCGCCGCTTCGCAGCGCTAACTAACAAGTACCTGCTTACTATAACAGGCAAATCTACATTACAAATGCAGCAAAGGCTTAAATACACGCATAACAAATTGGGGTATATTTTTGTCTTCATTTCAGCCGACCCCCCCCCCCCCCCCCCACTCAAAAATTATCGGCGACGCCCCTGGGTACAGCTGACAATTGACATAATTTGTATCAGTGTAAGGCAATGTCGGAACAATACAAACTGCAAGCTGACATCTATCCTTTTTCGATATTCCAAAAGATCGAAAACCTATTAAAAACATTAGAAATCGTGTGGCTGCAAAATAAAGTGGCCCAAATCCGGGAAGAAATTCGAAATTGGGGGTAGGTAACATCCCCTAAAAAGCGAGTTGCCCCCCCCCCCCCCCCCCCCCCACGGACGGCTGGATCCGCCCTAGCCCCAGGGCTTACTCTCTTCATACAATATTAACTTTAAAGCGTGCTACACAAGGGCGCCGCCACCTTCCGAAAGTTGGGAGGGACGGAGGCATTCTGAAGTCGATTCTTTCCATGCAACGCCCATAGGCGTAATGCTAAAATCCGAAGATGTTGGGGGGGGGATATGTCCCCCCGTCCCCCCCTTTGGCGGAGCCCCTGGTGCTACATGTTTAGCTAGTCTGCCGAGTTCCGAAAAAGACGACGCGAACGCAAAGACGCGGACCTCGGCAACCGGAAGCTGTTCCAGTGGTGCCCAACTTGCTGGCCGAAGAGCTAATAGTGGGGACCAGGCCAGGACTATCTCCCCAAGCCATCTCCCCCAGGCTCCTCCAGATCCACAGGGACCATTTATGCGCGGAAATGTCGGTCTGCCTCTTCCTATTTTGAAACCATTTGCACCGTTACCAGTTGTATGTTACAGTTCGGTACATAGGTATGTATACAGACTACAGTTACTATTATCATATTATATACTATTGAGCGCATACTGCCACCGGTCATCGTGATTTACTATCCGAGGCTAATGTATATGAAAGACTACATCCATTTCAACATTTGTCATCATACCGAGATGTGCAACCAGGAAAAGGGGTTCCTGAAGCTTAGCTCCACTCACGGTCTGGTTCCAATATTAAAATTGCATTTTCCACGACCTAAAATTAAAATGTTCACGCCGCTTCGCGGCGTCACATCAGTGGCCATCGTCATCGTCTTCGTTTCGTCGTAACGCTGAATTGAATGAATAACATTTTTAGCTTCTTATCCTCTACAAGGCTAAGAAGCTAAAAATGCCTATGCTCCTGGGTTTTATCAGGCAAACCCGAAAAAAATCGCGCCGCTTCGCGGCGCTAAATAGCAAGTACCTACTATAACATGCAAATCCACATTAAAAATGCTGCAAAGGCTTAAATACACGCATAACAAATTGGGGTATTTTTTTTCGTCATTTCAGCCGACCCTCACTCAAAAATTATCGAGGACGCCCTTGGGTGCAGCTGACAATTGACATAGTTTTGCTCAGTGTAAGGCAATGTCGGAACAATACAAACTGCAAGCCGACATCTTTCCTTTTTCGATATCCCAAAAGGTCAAAACATTAAAAAAAATAGAGATCGTGTGGTTGCAAATAAAGTGGGACCTTGAATTTGACCTTGAAGGTCACGGTGCACAACTCTGAAAATTATTGTCATCCAATAACTGAGCACCGGGAATCGTTTGAGACCATTTTTGTCGCGATCGGACGGTAACTTTGGGCGCTATAGCGTTCCCCGTCCTTCGACTTTGAATTTGACCTTGAAGGTCAGGATGCACGACTTTAGGAATTAGTTTCGTCCTGGAACTGCGCACGGGAAATCGTTTGAGACAATTTGTGTCGCGATCGGACGGTAACTTTGGGCGCTGCAGCGTTCCCCGTCCATTGACCTTAAATTTGACCTTAAAGGAGACCTGTAAGGCAAAATGAACCTGTTTATTGGAAACAGGAGGTTCGGTTTGACCTTGAGACAAAATGGCGTACAAATCGGTGACCGATGCTGAAAGCGTTTCTGTGGCTGTGGGCTGTGGCTAACTTCACGCACATCGTCCAAGCTGGTATTGGTCCGCCATTCCCTTCTGTGTCACAAGGAAGCAATTACATAAACAAATGTACATACATATGTATATTCAAAATAAAAACCGCGACAAACCACTGAATACCAAGCTGGTGAGTTTTGGACACGGTTTATCGGCTCACCCTGTACCACGGCCTGAGGCAGCGTGGGTGTGGACTGTGGAGTGTGGAGTCGTAAGTTCACAGCGGAAGGTTTGACCCGAGAACAACCGATTTGACACTGATGTGCACGCCGATCTTGTATAACACCCATCTTAGAAGATTTGCGTTGAACAACGTCCTGCATATCGGTGGCCGCTATTTGAGCTCCTCTGCGAGCGTCCCGGCGCACCGCGACCGACCGGAGATGGGTGCTGCGGGCTGCGATACAATAGACAGAGAGCCGCTCAGCTGTAATTGGCCAGGCTCGTCACTGCGCTACAATAGACAGAGAGCCGCTCAGCTGTAATTGGCCAGGCTCGTCACTGCGCTACAGTAGACAGAGAGCCGCTCAGCTGTAATTGGCCAGGCTCGTCACTGCGCTACAGTAGACAGAGAGCCGCTCAGCTGTAATTGGCCAGGCTCGTCACTGCGCTACAGTAGACAGAGAGCCGCTCAGCTGTAATTGGCCAGGCTCGTCACTGCGATACAATAGACAGAGAGCCGCTCAGCTGTAATTGGCCAGGCTCGTCACTGCGCTACAGTAGACAGAGAGCCGCTCAGCTGTAATTGGCCAGGCTCGCCACTGCGATACAGTAGACAGAGAGCCGCTCAGCTGTAATTGGCCAGGCTCGTCACTGCGCTACAGTAGACAGAGAGCCGCTCAGCTGTAATTGGCCAGGCTCGTCACTGCGCTACAGTAGACAGAGAGCCGCTCAGCTGTAATTGGCCAGGCTCGTCACTGCGCTACAGTAGACAGAGAGCCGCTCAGCTGTAATTGGCCAGGCTCGTCACTGCGCTACAGTAGACAGAGAGCCGCTCAGCTGTAATTGGCCAGGCTCGCCACTGCGCTACAGTAGACAGAGAGCCGCTCAGCTGTAATTGGCCAGGCTCGTCACTGCGATACAATAGACAGAGAGCCGCTCAGCTGTAATTGGCCAGGCTCGTCACTGCGATACAATAGACAGAGAGCCGCTCAGCTGTAATTGGCCAGGCTCGTCACTGCGCTACAGTAGACAGAGAGCCGCTCAGCTGTAATTGGCCAGGCTCGTCACTGCGCTACAGTAGACAGAGAGCCGCTCAGCTGTAATTGGCCAGGCTCGTCACTGCCATACAGTAGACAGAGAGCCGCTCAGCTGTAATTGGCCAGGCTCGTCACTGCGCTACAGTAGACAGAGAGCCGCTCAGCTGTAATTGGCCAGGCTCGTCACTGCGCTACAGTAGACAGAGAGCCGCTCAGCTGTAATTGGCCAGGCTCGTCACTGCGCTACAGTAGACAGAGAGCCGCTCAGCTGTAATTGGCCAGGCTCGTCACTGCGCTACAATAGACAGAGAGCCGCTCAGCTGTAATTGGCCAGGCTCGCCACTGCGCTACAGTAGACAGAGAGCCGCTCAGCTGTAATTGGCCAGGCTCGTCACTGCGCTACAGTAGACAGAGAGCCGCTCAGCTGTAATTGGCCAGGCTCGTCACTGCCATACAGTAGACAGAGAGCCGCTCAGCTGTAATTGGCCAGGCTCGCCACTGCGCTACAGTAGACAGAGAGCCGCTCAGCTGTAATTGGCCAGGCTCGTCACTGCGATACAATAGACAGAGAGCCGCTCAGCTGTAATTGGCCAGGCTCGTCACTGCGATACAGTAGACAGAGAGCCGCTCAGCTGGAATTGGCCAGGCTCGTCACTGCCATACAGTAGACAGAGAGCCGCTCAGCTGTAATTGGCCAGGCTCGTCACTGCGCTACAGTAGACAGAGAGCCGCTCAGCTGGAATTGGCCAGGCTCGTCACTGCGCTACAGTAGACAGAGAGCCGCTCAGCTGTAATTGGCCAGGCTCGTCACTGCGCTACAGTAGACAGAGAGCCGCTCAGCTGTAATTGGCCAGGCTCGTCACTGCGCTACAGTAGACAGAGAGCCGCTCAGCTGGAATTGGCCAGGCTCGTCACTGCGATACAGCCTCATGCCTGCACTGTGTGAGCATCGTCATTGCGGTACACCACTGTAGTGACAGTAGGTTCACCATTGCCACTGTACTGCAGGTACACAGTAGGTACACAGTAGGTACACTGTGTGTGCACTGTATGTACAATGTAGGTACAATGTAGGTACAATGTAGGTACACTGTAGGTACACCACTGTAGTGACAGTAGGTACACCATTGCCACTGTACTGCAGGTACACAGTAGGTACACAGTAGGTACACTGTAGGTACACTGTAGGTACACTGTAGGTGCACTGTATGTACACTGTAGGTACAATGTAGGTGCAATGTAGGTACACTGTAGGTACACCATTGTAGTAACAGTAGATACACCATTGCCACTGTACTGCAGGTACACAGTAGGTACACAGTAGGTACACTGTAGGTGCACTGTATGTACAATGTAGGTACAATGTCGGTACAATGTAGGCACACTGTAGGTACACCATTGTAGTAACAGTAGATACACCATTGCCACTGTACTGCAGGTACACAGTAGGTACACAGTAGGTACACTGTAGGTACACTGTAGGTACACTGTATGTACACTGTAGGTACACTGTAGGTACAATGTAGGTACACTGTAGGTGCACTGTAGGTACACCATTGTAGTAACAGTAGGTACACCATTGCCACCGTATTGTAGGTACACTGTAGGTACACTGTAGGTACACTGTAGGTACGCTGTAGGTACACTGTAGGTACACTGTGGGTACACTGTAGGTACACTGTAGGTACACCATTGCCAGCTAACAGTCGCCGTCCGTTGTCGAGGTCTGAATCCGCCATGGTATACACTATCAACTCACGGCTGGAGTGCAGCTCACAGCTCACAGACCCGTCTATCAGCTCACAGCTCACAGACCCGTCTATCAGCTCACAGCTCACAGACCCGTCTATCAGCTCACAGCTCACAGACCCGTCTATCAGCTCACAGCTCACAGACCCGTCTATCAGCTCACAGCTCACAGACCCGTCTATCAGCTCACAGCTCACAGACTCGTCTATCAGCTCACAGCTCACAGATCTGTATTATCGGTATTATATAGGCTGTGATCGGTATTATATAAATTTCGAGACAGCCGCTGGCATTTGACGCCTCTGTCATCACAACGTGGGAGCGTGACCGGCCGACGGCCTGTACTCCTCAATTCCTCATCACAACACGGAGCTGCACTCCTCATCACAACAAGGGGGCGCGACCGGCCGGCGGAGTGTACTCTTCCCGGGCCAGCAGGCCGGCCATCCGGTCCACGCAGGCAGTGAACTCCTTGTAGAACTTGCTCTGCTGTCCAGCCGACACCTGGCCGCGGCTGCCGCACGCCGTGTAGCCCATGAAGTGCATCAGACCGAAATCCTTACAGGTCACCCGACCGTCACCATCGCAGTCCTGTGGACAACAGGGGTCAGGTCAGGTCAGGTCACCCGACCGTCACCACCACAGTCCTGTGGGTACCAGGGGTCAGGTCAGGTCAGGTCACACAACCGTCACCATCACAGTCCTGTGGGTACCAGGGGTCAGGTCAGGTCAGGTCACACAACCGTCACCATCACAGTCCTGTGGGTACCAGGGGTCAGGTCAGGTCAGGTTACCCGACCGTCACCACCACAGTCCTGTGGGTACCAGGGGTCAGGTCAGGTCAGGTCACACAACCGTCACCATCACAGTCCTGTGGGTACCAGGGGTCAGGTCAGGTCAGGTCACACAACCGTCACCATCACAGTCCTGTGGGTACCAGGGGTCAGGTCAGGTCAGGTCACCCGACCGTCACCACCACAGTCCTGTGGGTACCAGGGGTCAGGTCAGGTCAGGTCACACAACCGTCACCACCACAGTCCTGTGGGTACCAGGGGTCAGGTCAGGTCAGGTCACCCGACCGTCACCATCACAGTCCTGTGGGTACCAGGGGTCAGGTCAGGTCAGGTCACCCGACCGTCACCATCACAGTCCTGTGGGTACCAGGCAGGGGTGTAGCTTCGCAAAATCAGTGGGGGGGGGGAGGGGGCTCAACTCAGGTTCAGGCACGTAGCCCGGATTTTTGTCAGGGAAGGGGGGAGGGGTCACGTCAGTAGTATAATCAAATTTTGGTTCTCAGACAATTGTTGTTGACCGGGGGGGGGGGGGGGTCGGATCGTCAGCACGTAGCATTTTATCTAGTGTAAATTTGTTTGCTCAGCGGGGGGCATAGCCCCCGTGCCCCCCCCCCTTGGCTACGTCCCTCCTGCTCATGGTCAACCAGTGGCGGATCTAGGTTTCGAGGTTGGTTTCGTGTTTCGAATTTCGCTACAAATTTCGCAAAAAGGGCGCCATACTCCCACATGAAGGCGCAGTCAGCGAAAGTTGTGGAGTGGGGGAGTGGTAAATAGTACGAGTACTTTTAAAATCATGTCTTGGGTGGGGGGGGGGGACATGCATTTACCTACCAAGTACCAATTTTTCGTTTGAGGGGGCAATTGTCCATTTTGCCCAACCGTTGATCCGCCACTGGGTTCAACCTATAGCGTACCAAATATTTGACTTATCGGATTTGGTCATCAACAACTAACGATCTAGCCTTAGGTGTCAGAAAATATCTCATTAGTTTTGATTTGTCCAATGATTTTTGTGTTGCTTATATTTATTGCTGAAGCCACGGACAACAGCCAAATCGCTGATTTTCGACGCGATAATGTGAATGACTATTTCTTTTACGAAACGTCGCACTTTCCTTCAGCATAATTAGCATGGTCGTGCCCCAACAATCATCGTCAATTTCGGGAGGAGAATGTAGCTCAACTAAGCCACCCTATGCAAAATGAATTTGCAGTTTTGTGCTTTTCTCGCCTTTCAGGCCGACCAAGGGCCCTTCAGACCGATCGAAGGCTTCCTCAGGTCCACCAAAGGCATCCCAGGCCGACCGATAGCCCCTCAGGCCGATTGAGGGCCCCATCGGGCTGGTTGGGAGCCATCTCAGGCCGACTGAGCCCCCCCCCCCCCCTAAGGCCGACTGAGGGGCCTCTCAAGCCGATCGAGGGTCCTCCCAGGCCGACTAAGCGCCCCTCAGGCCATCCGAGGGTCATCCCAAGACAACCAATGATCCCTCAGGCAGACTGAGGGCCCCTCAGGCCATCTGAGGGCTATCCTAGGACAACTAAGGACCCCTTAAACCGACTGAGGGCCACCTCAGGCTGACTGAGAGCACTCAGACCGAAGTCCCCTCAGGCTGACTGAAGGCCCCTCAGACCATCCGAGGGCTATCCTAGAACGACCAAGGGCCCCTCAAGCTGACTCAAGGCCCTCAGGCCATCTGAGTGCTAGCCTAGGACAACCAAGGATCCTTCAGACCGACTGAGGGCCACCTCAGACTGACTGAGGGCCCTCAGGCTGACTGAATGTCACTCAGGCTGACCGAGTGCCCCCCCCCCCCAGGCCGACTGAGGGGTCCTCCTCAGGCCGACTGAGGGCCCCATAAGGCTTACTGAGGGCCCACTCAGGCCGACCGAGAGCCCCTTCAGGCCGACTGAGAGGCCCGCGGGGATGCTAAGGGCCATCTGAGGCTGACTGAGGGCTCCCTCGGACAGACCGATGGCCCTCAGGCCGACTGAAGGCCCCCTATGGCCGGCTGAGGGCCATCTCAGGCCGACTCAGGGCCCCAAAGGCTGACTGAGTGCCTCCTCACGCCGACCGAGGGCTCCTCAGGCAGACCGAGAGCTCACTGAGAACTACGAGGTCCGACCAAGGGTCCCTCAGGCTGTTCCGGGGCACCTTGATAGCTCTCGGGTCAATTTCTTTTCTCGGTAAACAATACGAAGCAATATTTTCACAATATTTTCCTCATTGCAAATTTATGGGGGGGGGGGGGGCAAACACATATATTTGCTCCCAAACTTATGACTAGGGGCAGCTGCCCCCTGCCCCCTCTTCCACCATATGCCTATGGTTTACCAATATTTTTCAGAGATGAGGAAAAACGAAAAACGGTGGCGCGAAGCGTCTCCGTTGTTCTTTGTCCACCTTATACCCCATATTTAGTGCCCAACTGTTATCTTTGATAGAACCCCTCTTATGCAATTTGTTCTTGCAGATTTGAACTTTTCTTGTCTTTGGGCACATTTTACTCTATGAAATTCAAAATGAATGGTTTCAATACAAATCCTGACCCAAAAGCCCTTGTCCCTGTAAGAGGCGTCTCCAAAAGTCGATGCCAATCCAGGGTCCAGGGAAGGTCCAGGGCCAGACCTTCAATATATTACAGCTGAGATCAGAGATGTAAAAATACATATAACATATTTTCCACAAGGCAAACAAATTAGGCTAAAACCAAACGGCATTACTTTAGTAATAATAAGAGACAAACATGGCGCAGTTATGCCAAAATATGCGCATGTAGCTTGCAAATGCATATAGCCCTGTTTCGAATCAGCTGTCGGCTGTTGGCAGCAGGGAATAGACTCCGCCCATAGCGCTGGGCTGACAGATTGTTTCCAAATCAGCTGCCAACAAAATGGCAGCCGTACAGATGTGGCGCTGAAAGGACATATTCTAACGCATTTGCGCGAACACCAAAAAGATAATCATACAGCAAAGGCAGGAAAGTGATTGTGAAAGATACGACAGTTCGCTGCTTTCAACCCGAAACAAGCGCTCTTTGCTTTGTTTACAAACCCGCCTTCAACTGCGCCACTGCCGCATGCGCCAATTTCCGTGCCTGCTGACAAAACGTGCGTTCTGCACCTGCTTCCTCGCAGCAGCAGAGCTGGCACTTGTCAGTAGGAGTATGACGTCACCTGGTATGACGTAGTAGTACGTCATCGATCTTCCAGCGAATCAGGCTCTCTAATCTCGGCTGACAACAGCACAGCAGCTGATTTGAAACAGGGCTTGTGTTACATTGGCATTCTTGGATGTGCTCTCTTTTCCAATATTTGTGCTTTGTTTTTGCAAGTTTTGGGTTCTTTGGTATTGGAATTTGTATATATATTTTGTTCCCAAATGACCTAAACTGATATGCCTCTCCACTTGTGATCACCCTGACCTTGATTTATCTTGTGTTCTGATATGATATATTTGTATTGCTGGAACATCATGAGAAAATGGATGGTTCTCCTGAACTCTTACCTGTACTTGTTAGGTCTATGATCATTCATGTTCTTGTTCCAGCCTAGGATGTTCCAGCCTAGGATGAACCTAGTATGCTGTGAAATGGTCAAATAATATTTGTTTTATTTGTCATAGTGTCATTTGCATAACCATAATTTTACTCAAAATCTGCACACCTTCGGCCAATGTGAAGGTGCATTCTGATACTTGTTCGTTAACCAGGACCAAGGCCAAATTGGGATGTCTTGCTTTGCTCATTTTACTATGTACATATTTCATAAAGTGCCATATTGTCACGTGTGTGCACATGGTTGTTTACTGTTTAGGCTACCTGATTGTCAATAAATAAAGTTTATCTTTAGTTTATATAATAAGTAATATGTTAAATTTGTTTTGTTTTCACTTCTTTTTTCTTCCATACTGTTGTGTATGTCTAATATTTATTCTGTAAAGTTGGGGGTATGAAGCCTCCCCCAAACTGAATAGGATCCTACGCCCCTGGTACCATGGGTCAAGTCAGGTCAGATCACCTGACCATCACCATCACAGTCCTGTGGGTACCAGGGGTCAGGCCAGGTCAGGTCACCCGACCGTCACCATCACAGTCCTGTGGGTACCAGGGGTCAGGTCAGGTCATCCGACCATCACATGTGTGTCTGTGTGTCTGTGTGTCTGTGTGTCTGTGTGTCTGTGTGTCTGTGTGTCTGTGTGTCTGTGTGTCTGTGTGTCTGTGTGCCTGTGTGTCTGTGTGGCTGTGTGTCTGTGTGTATGTGTGCCTGTGTGTCTGTGTGTCTGTGTGTCTCTGTGTCTCTGTGTCTGTGTGTATGTGTGTCTGTGTGTATGTGTGTCTGTGTGTCTGTGTGTATGTGTGTCTGTGTATATGTGTGTCTGTGTGTCTGTGTGTCTTTGTGTCTGTGTGTCTGTGTGTCTGTGGGTGTGTGGGTGTGGGTGTGGGTGTGGGTGTGGGTGTGGGTGTGGGTGTGGGTGTGGGTGTGGGTGTGGGTGTGGGTGTGGGTGTGGGTGTGGGTGTGGGTGTGGGTGTGGGTGTGGGTGTGGGTGTGGGTGTGGTTATTTCGAGATTGTTTTGGGTCGATCTGTCCTGGAATGCCCCAACTGGTAAGTCGCGACTGCCCACCTTATTTCGGAGTCCTCCATACTTCGAGATAGGATCGAGTAATATAGTAGGATTAGGAGCATCAATCCACTGCTTAGACAGGCATGGATGTATAACTTTCCTTTGTGATAGCAAATGGTATTCAGGAGCATGGTAATTAATCGGAAACGTCAGTTGTTCTAACCTACGGTGCTATTTATCTATGGGTGCCATGTAACCTTGGCGGACGGAAACTCTAATAATTATCATGATCAGACCGTATTTATCACATAGTAAGGCAGGCGAGCGTCATCATACCATAGGCGAGCGGTATCATACCATAGGCGAGCGTCATCATACCATAGGCGAGCGTCATCATACCATAGGCGAGCGTCATCATACCATAGGCGAGCGTCATCATACCATAGGCGAGCGTCATCATACCATAGGCGAGCGTCGTCATACCATAGGCGAGCGTTATCATATCATAGGCGGGCGTTATCATATCATAGGCGAGCGTCATCATACCATAGGCGAGCGTCATCATACCATAGGCGAGCGTCATCATACCATAGGCGAGCGTCATCATACCATAGGCGAGCGTCATCATACCATAGGCGGGCGTTATCATATCATAGGCGAGCGTCATCATACCATAGGCGAGCGGTATCATACCATAGGCGAGCGTCATCATACCATAGGCGAGCGGTATCATACCATAGGCGAGCGGTATCATATCATAGTAAGGCAGGCGAACGTCATCAACCAAAGCAAGCAAAAACTGACATAAGTAGAGTAGCGTCCGGTTTTAAGGTATGTTTTACGAGTACTTCGATACAGTTGAGGATTAAAGGGACTATCCCACCTTAACATTATATTTTAGTTGAGATAGCCATTGTTATGGCTAGGCATTGAAATTAGGTATGGTAGCAGTTAAAACAGCCACAATGATCTAATCAAAAAGATATTCGAGTTTGATTTTGACATCTGTAAAAAATTAGGCCCATGTGTATTTGAATAGGGACTCTAAACCGACAGCGTCGTCTCTTTACCCAACTGGTAATGATAGTCGACTTGTTTTAAGGTCAGCCTTGGAATATTTTCGTCTTTCATTTCTCGATCCCGGGTGGTTCGCAATCTAAGCCAATCTAGACACCGGGTGGTTCGCTTTTTCTGCGCAATAGATGTCGACAAAAAATTGTGCCAAATATTTGGCAGGACAAAGGATTTCCCTGTTATTTAAAAAAAAAATCATATGATGTCACCAACCCAACTTTGCGCTTAAAACTAAAAGTTGAATATCTTCAAAGATAAACATTTTTTAAAGAAAAAAGTTGACGAACATGTTCAGCTGATCTCGCCTGACATGTAGACATACATTTAAGTGTTATTCGACAACTTTCACAAAGGTGGGACAGTCCCTTTAACCTGCACCGTGCCGGGGGAGGGTGCGTTTAGACGCCACCCCCCCCCTTCCCAAGGTTTTTCGAGGATAGCGGAGAAACGGCGACGCGCAGCGCCGCCAAACATGGCACAGATGGCAAGGCATCCATTACCCACATTGTGAGAACGTTTTGACCTCAGGTCATTTCAAGTCAGGTCACCAGGCTAGGTCACGTGACCCCACCTCCAAAAAACGTTTGCGGTCGTACCACACCCACAGTTTTTGGCTGATCGGTTTCTAACCTACAGGATTTCATAAGGTTATAGGTATCTACAATTCGTAGATCTTGGATTTGTATATCGGTGACCTAAGGTCGGGTCAATTTCGTGACCTCCCCATTATAAGTCAATGGGGGAAATATTCAAATGCTTCCTATTCCGAGGATACGCATGATATCAGTCCAATTATTTCTGGATCATATTATCATAGGCCATTATTGATAACCCAGGTGCAATTTTTGTTCAGTACCCATACAGGGTCAGCCGAGGTCATCTGAGGTGACCAACACTTTCGACAAAAGGAGGACAGAGAAGTGAAACCGGCACCATTGTGTTTTCTGGTCGAGACACGTCTCACAATATGCAACATTAACTACTTGAGTCACCACTTGACCTTGACCTGAGGTCAAATTTTAACGTTGATCTAACCTGGTCACCATGAATATTACTCGAAGCACCTTGACCAGACAAACAAGATGGCGTCAAAGTTATTACCTTATTTGGATTTTTGCCTTACTTGTCAGCTGTGACATTAGGAAACAATTATTTGCGAAAAACTTTTTGCACAACAAATAACCCTTTTGACCTGTCATGACCTATAGGAGCCTAAACTATTGACCTAAGCTTAACTTTGAGGACACCTGAGCGATTTCGTTTTTTCAAGAGCTTTCTATTGCTGTTTTCCGTCTGTTCCTAGCTATCATAGTTTCGGAGATATTTGGAGGTTTCTGGAGCGAAATACTGAAACTGGAAGAATCTGACCTTTGCTTACCTCTGGTGACTTCAATATTGACCTGAGCCAAAAAATGACTGAAATAGTTTCAAAATTATTTTTGACGACCTTTCGAATGGAGTTTTCGGTTTTTGTTTACGTTCCAGTAGGAGCCGAGTTCGAGGGGTGTCTGTAAGCCCTAGATGAAATACAAGTTATTAGAAACCTTGCATAGTCTGTGAGGCTCGCCGTCTATAGCGCGGCGCTGCAAAGCTGGCAGCCCAGCTGCAGGCCACATTATGCCGTATCGTCACACAGAACGGCCACATTATGCCGTATCGTCACACAGAACGGCCACATTATGCCGTATCGTCACACAGAACGGCCACATTATGCCGTATCGTCACACAGAACGGCCACATTATGCCGTATCGTCACACAGAACGGCCACATTATGCCGTATCGTCACACAGAACGGCCACATTATGCCGTATCGTCACACAGAACGGCCACATTATGCCGTATCGTCACACAGAACGGCCACATTATGCCGTATCGTCACACAGAACGGCCACATTATGCCGTATCGTCACACAGAACGGCCACATTATGCCGTATCGTCACACAGAACGGCCACATTATGCCGTATCGTCACACAGAACGGCCACATTATGCCGTATCGTCACACAGAACGGCCACATTATGCCGTATCGTCACACAGAACGGCCACATTATGCCGTATCGTAACACAGAACGTACCCGACTGAAGCGCTGCATGTAAGAGGAGACTGCTTCGCCGGCGCAGGCCACGTCAGAGGCACACTGGCGGAAACCTGAGGATGGGCGGCGCCGGTCAGTAGGGTACAGAGTTTCAGACTGCAGAACTGACCCCCTTGTCAGCTGTGACAGCCGGCGGTCAGTATCTGAACAGAGTTTCAGACTGCAGAACTGACCCCCTTGTCAGCTGTGACAGCCGGCGATATGTAGGGTACAGAGTTTCAGACTGCAGAACTGATCCCCTTGTCAGCTGTGACAGCCGGTGGTCAGTAGGGTACAGAGTTGCAGACTACAGAACTGACCCCCTTGTCAGCTGTGACAGCCGGCGGTCAGTAGGGTACAGAGTTTCAGACTGCAGAACTGACCCCCTTGTCAGCTGTGACAGCCGGCGGTCAGTAGGGTACAGAGTTTCAGACTACAGAACTGACCCCCTTGTCAGCTGTGACAGCCGGCGGTCAGTAGGGTACAGAGTTTCAGACTGCAGAACTGACCCCCTTGTCAGCTGTGACAGCCGGCGATCTGTAGGGTACAGAGTTTCAGACTGCAGAACTGACCCCCTTGTCAGCTGTGACAGCCGGTGGTCAGTAGGGTACAGAGTTGCAGACTACAGAACTGACCCCCTTGTCAGCTGTGACAGCCGGCGGTCAGTAGGGTACAGAGTTTCAGACTGCAGAACTGACCCCCTTGTCAGCTGTGACAGCCGGTGGTCAGTATCTGAACATAGTTTCAGACTGCAGAACTGACCCCCTTGTCAGCTGTGACAGCCGGCGGTCAGTAGGGTACAGAGTTTCAGACTGCAGAACTGACCCCCTTGTCAGCTGTGACAGCCGGCGGTCAGTAGGGTACAGAGTTTCAGACTACAGAACTGACCCCCTTGTCAGCTGTGACAGCCGGCGGTCAGTAGGGTACAGAGTTTCAGACTACAGAACTGACCCCCTTGTCAGCTGTGACAGCCGGCGGTCAGTAGGGTACAGAGTTTCAGACTGCAGAACTGACCCCCTTGTCAGCTGTGACAGCCGGCGGTCAGTATCTGAACAGAGTTTCAGACTGCAGAACTGACCATCCTTGTCAGCTGTGACAGCCGGCGGTCAGTAGGGTACAGAGTTTCAGACTACAGAACTGACCCCCTTGTCTGCTGTGACAGCCGGCGGTCAGTATCTGAACAGAGTTTCAGACTGCAGAACTGACCCCCTTGTCAGCTGTGACAGCCGGCGGTCAGTATCTGAACAGAGTTTCAGACTGCAGAACTGACCATCCTTGTCAGCTGTGACAGCCGGCGGTCAGTAGGGTACAGAGTTTCAGACTACAGAACTGACCCCCTTGTCAGCTGTGACAGCCGGCGATCTGTAGGGTACAGAGTTTCAGACTGCAGAACTGACCCCCTTGTCAGCTGTGACAGCCGGCGGTCAGTAGGGTACAGAGTTTCAGACTACAGAACTGACCCCCTTGTCAGCTGTGACAGCCGGCGGTCAGTATCTGAACAGAGTTTCAGACTGCAGAACTGACCCCCTTGTCAGCTGTGACAGCCGGCGGTCAGTAGGGTACAGAGTTTCAGACTGCAGAACTGACCCCCTTGTCAGCTGTGACAGCCGGCGGTCAGTAGGGTACAGAGTTTCAGACTGCAGAACTGACCCCCTTGTCAGCTGTGACAGCCGGCGGTCAGTATCTGAACAGAGTTTCAGACTGCAGAACTGACCCCCTTGTCAGCTGTGACAGCCGGCGGTCAGTAGGGTACAGAGTTGCAGACTACAGAACTGACCCCCTTGTCAGCTGTGACAGCCGGCGGTCAGTATCTGAACAGAGTTTCAGACTGCAGAACTGACCCCCTTGTCAGCTGTGACAGCCGGCGGTCAGTAGGGTACAGAGTTTCAGACTACAGAACTGACCCCCTTGTCAGCTGTGACAGCCGGCGGTCAGTATCTGAACAGAGTTTCAGACTGCAGAACTGACCCCCTTGTCAGCTGTGACAGCCGGCGGTCAGTAGGGTACAGAGTTTCAGACTGCAGAACTGACCCCCTTGTCAGCTGTGACAGCCGGCGGTCAGTATCTGAACAGAGTTTCAGACTGCAGAACTGACCCCCTTGTCAGCTGTGACAGCCGGCGGTCAGTATCTGAACAGAGTTTCAGACTGCAGAACTGACCCCCTTGTCAGCTGTGACAGCCGGCGGTCAGTATCTGAACAGAGTTTCAGACTGCAGAACTGACCCCCTTGTCAGCTGTGACAGCCGGCGATCTGTAGGGTACAGAGTTTCAGACTGCAGAACTGACCCCCTTGTCAGCTGTGACAGCCGGCGGTCAGTATCTGAACAGAGTTTCAGACTGCAGAACTGACCCCCTTGTCAGCTGTGACAGCCGGCGGTCAGTAGGGTACAGAGTTTCAGACTACAGAACTGACCCCCTTGTCAGCTGTGACAGCCGGCGGTCAGTAGGGTACAGAGTTTCAGACTGCAGAACTGACCCCCTTGTCAGCTGTGACAGCCGGCGGTCAGTATCTGAACAGAGTTTCAGACTACAGAACTGACCCCCTTGTCAGCTGTGACAGCCGGCGGTCAGTAGGGTACAGAGTTTCAGGCTACAGAACTGACCCCCTTGTCAGCTGTGACAGCCGGCGGTCAGTAGGGTACAGAGTTTCAGACTGCAGAACTGACCCCCTTGTCAGCTGTGACAGCCGGCGGTCAGTAGGGTACAGAGTTGCAGACTACAGAACTGACCCCCTTGTCAGCTGTGACAGCCGGCGGTCAGTAGGGTACAGAGTTTCAGACTACAGAACTGACCCCCTTGTCAGCTGTGACAGCCGGCGGTCAGTAGGGTACAGAGTTTCAGACTGCAGAACTGACCCCCTTGTCAGCTGTGACAGCCGGCGGTCAGTATCTGAACAGAGTTTCAGACTGCAGAACTGACCCCCTTGTCAGCTGTGACAGCCGGTGGTCAGTATCTGAACAGAGTTTCAGACTGCAGAACTGACCCCCTTGTCAGCTGTGACAGCCGGCGGTCAGTAGGGTACAGAGTTTCAGACTGCAGAACTGACCCCCTTGTCAGCTGTGACAGCCGGCGATCTGTAGGGTACAGAGTTTCAGACTGCAGAACTGACCCCCTTGTCAGCTGTGACAGCCGGCGGTCAGTAGGGTACAGAGTTTCAGACTGCAGAACTGACCCCCTTGTCAGCTGTGACAGCCGGCGGTCAGTATCTGAACAGAGTTTCAGACTGCAGAACTGACCCCCTTGTCAGCTGTGACAGCCGGCGGTCAGTATCTGAACAGAGTTTCAGACTGCAGAACTGACCATCCTTGTCAGCTGTGACAGCCGGCGGTCAGTAGGGTACAGAGTTTCAGACTGCAGAACTGACCCCCTTGTCAGCTGTGACAGCCGGCGATCTGTAGGGTACAGAGTTTCAGACTGCAGAACTGACTGACCCCCTTGTCAGCTGTGACAGCCGGCGGTCAGTAGGGTACAGAGTTTCAGACTGCAGAACTGACCCCCTTGTCAGCTGTGACAGCCGGCGGTCAGTATCTGAACAGAGTTTCAGACTGCAGAACTGACCCCCTTGTCAGCTGTGACAGCCGGCGGTCAGTAGGGTACAGAGTTTCAGACTACAGAACTGACCCCCTTGTCAGCTGTGACAGCCGGCGGTCAGTAGGGTACAGAGTTTCAGACTGCAGAACTGACCCCCTTGTCAGCTGTGACAGCCGGCGGTCAGTAGGGTACAGAGTTTCAGACTGCAGAACTGACCCCCTTGTCAGCTGTGACAGCCGGCGGTCAGTAGGGTACAGAGTTTCAGACTGCAGAACTGACCCCCTTGTCAGCTGTGACAGCCGGCGGTCAGTATCTGAACAGAGTTTCAGACTGCAGAACTGACCCCCTTGTCAGCTGTGACAGCCGGCGGTCAGTATCTGAACAGAGTTTCAGACTACAGAACTGACCCCCTTGTCAGCTGTGACAGCCGGCGGTCAGTAGGGTACAGAGTTTCAGACTGCAGAACTGACCCCCTTGTCAGCTGTGACAGCCGGCGGTCAGTAGGGTACAGAGTTTCAGACTGCAGAACTGACCCCCTTGTCAGCTGTGACAGCCGGCGGTCAGTAGGGTACAGAGTTTCAGACTGCAGAACTGACCCCCTTGTCAGCTGTGACAGCCGGCGGTCAGTATCTGAACAGAGTTTCAGACTGCAGAACTGACCCCCATGTCAGCTGTGACAGCCGGCGATCTGTAGGGTACAGAGTTTCAGACTGCAGAACTGACCCCCTTGTCAGCTGTGACAGCCGGCGATCTGTAGGGTACAGAGTTTCAGACTGCAGAACTGCCCCCTTGTCAGCTGTGACAGCCGGCGGTCAGTAGGGTACAGAGTTTCAGACTGCAGAACTGATCCCCTTGTCAGCTGTGACAGCCGGCGGTCAGTAGGGTACAGAGTTTCAGACTACAGAACTGACCCCCTTGTCAGCTGTGACAGCCGGCGGTCAGTAGGGTACAGAGTTTCAGACTACAGAACTGACCCCCTTGTCAGCTGTGACAGCCGGCGGTCAGTAGGGTACAGAGTTTCAGACTACAGAACTGACCCCCTTGTCAGCTGTGACAGCCGGCGGTCAGTAGGGTACAGAGTTTCAGACTGCAGAACTGACCCCCTTGTCAGCTGTGACAGCCGGCGGTCAGTATCTGAACAGAGTTTCAGACTGCAGAACTGACCCCCTTGTCAGCTGTGACAGCCGGCGGTCAGTAGGGTACAGAGTTTCAGACTGCAGAACTGACCCCCTTGTCAGCTGTGACAGCCGGCGGTCAGTATCTGAACAGAGTTTCAGACTGCAGAACTGACCCCCTTGTCAGCTGTGACAGCCGGCGGTCAGTAGGGTACAGAGTTTCAGACTGCAGAACTGACCCCCTTGTCAGCTGTGACAGCCGGCGGTCAGTAGGGTACAGAGTTTCAGACTGCAGAACTGACCCCCTTGTCAGCTGTGACAGCCGGCGGTCAGTAGGGTACAGAGTTTCAGACTGCAGAACTGACCCCCTTGTCAGCTGTGACAGCCGGCGGTCAGTAGGGTACAGAGTTTCAGACTGCAGAACTGACCCCCTTGTCAGCTGTGACAGCCGGCGGTCAGTAGGGTACAGAGTTTCAGACTACAGAACTGACCCCCTTGTCAGCTGTGACAGCCGGCGGTCAGTAGGGTACAGAGTTTCAGACTGCAGAACTGACCCCCTTGTCAGCTGTGACAAGTGACACTCTGCGGCGTCAACGCATCACAGGCGTTGTCGTGCGCGCTGGTATAGTGCGGAACAGTATTTGTGACCGAATACTGTCCCGCAAAACACCTTTCGCAGTAAATACTGTTCCGCATAATACGACATTTGATAACATCATGACTCCGCATTATTACAGGGTTTGTGGCTCCTAGCTAAGCCCAATTAAAGCTTCCATCAAACTCCACTAAAATGTATGACTTTGTTAAACCAACAATTTTCTGAGAGTCATTAATCGGTATATAAAAGGTTGAAGTTGAGAGATACCTTTCTGCGAGTCATATGTCATATTCCACTGCCAAACACTGGCTAACACACATCCGTGGCACCGTGGAGTGCCACGACAGAAGTGCATACACTTGAAATATGACGCCACTCCACCGTCCGGTCCAGGTGTTTAGTCTCTCATACCTACATGTTAGTAGGTCTACCTACTGAACCCTTGGTTCAGGGTCAGCCGTCCACACTAGGCTGACCACCTGTGGCAGCCGTCCACACTACATAGGCTGACCACCTGTGGCAGCCGTCCACACTAGGCTGACCACCTGTGGCAGCCGTCCACACTAGGCTGACCACCTGTGGCAGCCGTCCACACTAGGCTGACCACATGTGGCAGCCGTCCACACTAGGCTGATCATCTGTGGCAGCCGTCCACACTAGGCTGACCACCTGTGGCAGCCGTGCCGTCCACACTAGGCTGACCACCTGTGGCCTCGACAGCCGTCCACACTAGGCTAACGACCTGTGGCAGCCGTCCACACTAGGCTGACCAACTGTGACCTTGTCAGCTCAGTCTCGCCTTCCTTTCATATGTATGCATGTATGTTGGCATGGTTCGCACCGTGTGTGGCGAACTGCGGCGATAGCCCGATCTTGGCATCCCTCCAGTACGGCTCGGACATGTAGAATGGGCCGCAGATGGCGTCACCTGCGTCACTCAGGCAGCCCGTGCTGACGTCACACCCGGTGGCGGCCGTACACAGGCATGAGAGGCAGTACCGGTCCGGCCCGAGGCCCCCTGAAACACCAGCAGTAGGTACAGTACACTGACATGGGGTACATACACTGGCACGGGGTACAGTACACTGACAAGCGGTGGCGGCGGAACGGTTCTGGGCAAAGGGGGCACTTCGAGTCGCGACCAGGCACGTAGCCAGGATTTTTATCAGTGGGGAGGGGGACACGTCAGTGGAGAAGCTGGTCGCGGCTATATGCGCTTATATCTATCTAGCTATCTAGCTATCTAGCTATCTAGCTATCTAGCTATCTAGCTATCTAGCTATCTAGCTATCTAGCTATCTAGCTATCTAGCTATCTAGCTATCTAGCTATCTAGCTATCTAGCTATCTAGCTATCTAGCTATCTAGCCATCTAGCCATCTAGCTATCTAGCTATCTAGCTATCTAGAGCTATCTAGCTATCTAGCTATCTAGCTATCTAGCTATCTAGCTATCTAGCTAGCTAGCTAGCTATCTAGCTATCTAGAGCTATCTAGCTAGCTAGCTATCTAGCTATCTAGAGCTATCTAGCTATCTGGCTATCTAGCTATCTAGCTAAGTTCCCGAATTTCGTCTTTTATGAATGTATGACTGATGCTATTCGACCTTTATTCTCAGTAGGTAATCTATGGTATTTATTATGGTGTTATTACTTCTCAGTAGGTATGTGTATCTATGAACTAAGTTTTGCTATTGTCACTCATCATAGAAAACCAGCGCAAGGTAAATGATTTGTGATCAAGGCAAGCGTTAAGTAGACGTACGCGCGTTTGTATGTACAAATCCATTTAATTTGTATGAATATTTAACTGCCATTAATTTAATTAGTTAATTGAATATACCTAGTTACGTCAGCTAAATGAGAGTGATGATAAGTGGTGATGATTAATTATACAAATATGCATGACACAGCGTAGAGGTAATGGGAGTACGAGTAATGCAACTGAGTGCAAGGAAACCGATCTGTAAGGAGGTAGGCACTCGAACTGACATAGCCGCACCCTGCTGGCGGAATGTTTGAAGACCTCAACAACAAGTTTTTCCCCGGAAATGACAAGAAAACGGTGGTGCGGGAGCCCCGCGATTTTTGCTTTCACTTAATCACTGATCTTTAGCGCAACCTCTCTGAAATTGTTGGCCAAAGGTCATTTTAGGTCACGGCTTCAGATCAAGAGGCAGGAAACCCACCTTCGAAAAAGTTTGAAGTGGCGTAAATTACATTGTGTTTGTCTCGTCGAGACGCGTTTCGCAATATGCAACATGACCCGCCTGGGTCATCACATGACCTTGACCTGAAATCAAAGTTTTGATTGACCAAACCCGGTCATGCTTGGTGTGACTGAAAGCATCTTGATGAGACAAACACGATGATGTTAAAATCAGTCATATCTATTATGTAAAGAATTATTAACTAAAAACTGTTATTTAACAAATAGCCATAACCTTTTGGTGACTTCCTAAAGCTAAATTATTGTGGTGTTCTTAAATGAGGGATACTTTTCAATAGTTATCGATTGTTTTTCTGTTTGTTTCCTGCGATCTTAGTTCCCGAAGCGATAAAAGGCGCTGGGGCAGAGCACGGGTGGAGTTTCCTATTCACATGGTGTGGCTATACTGCCCCACCAACTTTGTGTTATGCCCCACCAACTTTTGTCAGATTTGAAGGCTTCCTGGCATTAATATGGCAATTTTTCACCTCAATAATGGAAAACATCCGGCCAATATGGCATTTTGCCCCACCAACTTTTTCTGGAAAGCTCCACCCATGTGCAGAGTCCACAAGATGCCAAATTTTGCCTTTGATGACTTCTGGGGACCTTAACTGCGGCGCTGCGCCATTTGTCGAGGGGGTGTTCGTTAGACCCCCATAGCAAGGCGTGGAAATCCCGAGGCCCTGCCGGACTCGGGAAACTGGGTCAAGAGCTGGGAAAATAGTTGCAGCTATGGGTCTGAGACACACTGTCTCTTAGGCTCAAGCGGTTACATGCCGTGGGTCGAATCCGGGAGTGATGGAAGAGCCGAAGGGGCAAGGGGAGCAGCTGTCCCTCTCAAGAAGTTCGAGAGGCAAACAATATGCTTTGCTCCCATACAAACTCAAGAGTCTCAAGTCTGAACTCAAGTCTGAAAAACGAAACAAAATTGGAAGGGTCTCCATCAGCCCTGACAAGGCTCCTCTCGGCCCAGCACGGTGCCCTCTCAGACCGGCAGAGGGCCATCTCAGGCCTGACAAGGCTCCTCTCGGCCCGGCACGGTGCCCTCTCAGACCGGCAGAGGGCCATCTCAGGCCTGACAAGGCTCCTCTCGGCCCGGCACGGTGCCCTCTCAGACCGGCAGAGGGCCATCTCAGGCCTGACAAGGCTCCTCTCGGCCCGGCACGGTGTCCTCTCAGACCGGCAGAGGGCCATCTCAGGCCTGACAAGGCTCCTCTCGGCCCGGCACGGTGCCCTCTCAGACCGGCAGAGGGCCATCTCAGGTCTGACAAGGCTCCTCTCGGCCCGGCACGGTGCCCTCTCAGATCGGCAGAGGGCCATCTCAGGTCTGACAAGGCTCCTCTCGGCCCGGCACGGTGCCCTCTCAGACCGGCAGAGGGCCATCTCAGGTCTGACAAGGCTCCTCTCGGCCCGACACGGTGCCCTCTCAGACCGGCAGAGGGCCATCTCAGGCCTGACAAGGCTCCTCTCGGCCCGACACGGTGCCCTCTCAGACCGGCAGAGGGCCATCTCAGGTCTGACAAGGCTCCTCTCGGCCCGGCACGGTGCCCTCTCAGACCGGCAGAGGGCTATCTCAGACCTGACAAGGCTCCTCTCGGCCCGGCACGGTGCCCACTCAGACCGGCAGAGGGCCATCTCAGGCCTGACAAGGCTCCTCTCCGCCCGACACGGTGCCCTCTCAGACCGGCAGAGGGCCATCTCAGGCCTGACAAGGCTCCTCTCGGCCCGGCACGGTGTCCACTCAGACAGGCAGAGGGCCATATCAGGCCTGACAAGGCTCCTCTCGGCCCGGCACGGTGCCCTCTCAGACCGGCAGAGGGCCATCTCAGACCTGACAAGGCTCCTCTCGGCCCGGCACGGTGCCCACTCAGACCGGCAGAGGGCCATCTCAGGCCTAACAAGGCTCCTCTCGGCCCGACACGGTGCCCTCTCAGACCGGCAGAGGGCCATCTCAGGCCTAACAAGGCTCCTCTCGGCCCGACACGGTGCCCTCTCAGACCGGCAGAGGGCCATCTCAGGCCTGACAAGACTCCTCTCCGCCCGACACGGTGCCCTCTCAGACCGGCAGAGGGCCATCTCAGGTCTGACAAGGCTCCTCTCGGCCACGCACGGTGCTCTCTCAGACCGGCAGAGGGCCATCTCAGGCCTGACAAGGCTCCTCTCGGCCCGGCACGGTGCCCTCTCAGACCGGCAGAGGGCCATCTCAGGCCTAACAAGGCTCCTCTCCGCCCGACACGGTGTCCTCTCAGACCGGCAGAGGGCCATCTCAGGCCTGACAAGGCTCCTCTCGGCCCGGCACGGTGTCCACTCAGACCGGCAGAGGGCCATCTCAGGCCTGACAAGGCTCCTCTCGGCCACGCACGGTGCCCTCTCAGACCGGCAGAGGGCCATCTCAGGTCTGACAAGGCTCCTCTCGGCCCGGCACGGTGCCCTCGCAGACCGGCAGAGGGACATCTCAGGCCTGACAAGGCTCCTCTCGGCCCGACACGATGTCCTTTCAGACCCGCAGAGGGCCATCTCAGGCCTGACAAGGCTCCTCTCAGCCCGGCACAGTGTCCACTCAGACCGGCAGAGGGCCATCTCAGGTCTGACAAGGCTCCTCTCGGCCACGCACGGTGCTCTCTCAGACCGGCAGAGGGCCATCTCAGGCCTAACAAGGCTCCTCTCGGCCCGGCACGATGCCCTCTCAGACCGGCAGAGGGCCATCTCAGGCCTGACAAGGCTCCTCTCGGCCCGACACGGTGCCCTCTCAGACCGGCAGAGGGTCATCTCAGGCCTAACAAGGCTCCTCTCGGCCACGCACGGTGCTCTCTCAGACCGGCAGAGGGCCATCTCAGGCCTGACAAGGCTCCTCTCGGCCCGGCACGGTGCCCTCTCAGACCGGCAGAGGGCCATCTCAGGCCTGGCATGTTCCCTCTCAGACCTGCATAGAGTATTCTCAGACCGGCCTAAGGCCCCGTCAGACTGTTCCAGGGTCCTCTCAGAGTGCAGTATCTCCCTCTTCAGACTTAACCCGGCATTGGCTGGGGTCTCAGCCGAACGCCATTGGCTGGGGGGGACGTTTTTCGCCCCCCCCCCTGGTTATCTTCCGAACCAATAGCCGCAGCGAGACGCGCAAGGCGGCAATCGGAGCTCTCAATGAGACGCATGCAAAGCATACACGACATTTTCAAAGTAAGGTCACATGTCAGGTCACGGTCAGGTCAAAGGTAAAAATTTAGATATTTGAGTTTTTGGGCCATACTTTCCATCCAAAGCCTTAGATTGTGACTATTATCGCACAAAGTGCTCTCACAGGTGTAATACATATCCCGCATAAGCAATAGTGAAATTGCAAGCAAAGGTCAAGGTCAAGGTCAGGTCACAAAAGGTCACAGGTCTACAAAAGCCATGCAACACGTGTTGTATGTATTATTGTACAAGTATAATTCGATAGTAGCAGTCATTTTTACAACTTGACACCATATAAGGTCAAGGTCAGGTCATATAAGGTCAAAATTTGAAAATGATAAATCTAAATAGCGAAGGCATGTGTCTAGACCAGTTATGTCTCATAAATACAATGCTGGCATTTATTTGTTTGTATCTGGTCACTAAAAGCAAAAAAAACACGCAATTTCAAAATATGACATCATGAGCTACTCATACTTAGGGAGCGATAAGTCAGTCAAAAATAAATATATTGCTTTTAAATTTGGTTTGGGTATTGTTCACATTTTTTTTAACTTTCTTCCGGTGTTTCAAAATGTTTGAAAATGTTCATTTTGAGGTCATTTTTTGTGAGAGGGGGGTCAAAAACCAAAATTTCAACAAATCCGAGATCGCCATTTTGTAGCCCTTGTCATTTGCTATCTTTTGACATTTTGTATTGCATTTTGCTTCAAATATGACATTTGTACGGCCTGCTAAAGTTTAGCTGATTTGTGTGTCAAATTCGTGTGTAGTGACGTCACTAAATTCGCTATACTAAATATATAAAAATCGACGATTTTGCTTACTTTTTGCACAGAAGACGTATAATTGATGTTGGAGAAGGTATCTGAAGTTTCACGTCGATATCGCTTAGTTTTTTAGCTATTGCTAAAGATCGTCAGGGGTCGTCAGGGGTGGTGCGAAAAACGCCCCCCCCCCCCCCAGCCGATGGCAGGTTAAGAGGGGTTCTTCTCAAATCTGACCTGGGCTTCTCAGACTGGCCGAAGGCCCTCTCAGATCGATCAAGCTGCTCTGATGGGCATACAGCCCTCTCAGATCTGGAAAATATTAACTCAGATCATCACCAAGTTTATTAAACATAAATTAAACAAAATAGGAAAGTAAATCAGAAAGATGCAAAAGCAAAAAAGCTTAAATCAAGGCACCCTGTCTGAAAAGAAGGATAAATGGTTAACTGCGACCGCCGCCACGGCACAGCTCGCTCTGGTGTAGGTCGAAGCCCCCGCACTCACCTCCGGGCACTTCGCGTCCATTTAGGGTGGTGATTGCTGAACAAAATTAAGGAAGATCAGCAAATCGTTTCGAATTTAACAAGAAATTTTGGAAATGCAAGGCCACCGACCGACCGCCGCCGCCGGTGTGGTCTGTCCCGTATAGTATAATTTGTAGTTGGTCCTTGGGTGATTTATTTCTAAAGTCAGGAAGTAATGTTTGGGAGATGCTGTTGAACAAAATGTCTCTCTGCTCCGTATGATTTTGACATGAAAGGACGAAATGACTAATAGTTTCATTGCGATGTCCGCATTGACAAGAGGGCATTGTTGCTTTCTGAATACTAAATAAATGCAAATTCAAATAAGTCATATCCATTCTTAGCCTCGCGTGCAAAATATTTCTCTTTTTTGATCCAACAGTAAAGTAAATGGGTGGATCGGACACTCCCAGGTGCTCGCAGAGCTGCTGTTTAAAAGCGGAGTGTGTAAGATGTTGTGTTGTGCTGGGCAGTTCGTTCCATTGTGTGCAAGTTGTGGGGAAAAATGACTTGTGGTATAATGATGTGCGGCTGGTGGTTTTGTGTGCATGTTAGCATTTCTGAGTTGTCTGTTGGTGTCTTGAGCTCGAGTGTTTGGCATGATTGCTGTGATATAGTTTGGGCAACGTTGTCCTTGGTCGTTTAGTTTGTGATAGAGCGTCAGTCTGTGTAAACGTCGTCTCGTTGTTAGTCTGTCCCATCCCAGTTCTGTCCGTAGTTTGTCGGAAGGCGTCCTGAATAACCCCCCGGTAACCAGTCTTGCAGCTCTGTTTTGTAATGTCTCGAGTCTGGTCGCATCTTGTATTGTTATGTGGCCGTCGTAGATGGCGTCGCAGTAGTCGAAATGAGGCCTAATGTATACTTTATATATTTGATCTAGAATTGGTCTTGGTATGTGTTTTGCAATGCTACACGGATCAGCCTGGGGTATCTCAGACGACCAATGGACACCTCCGGCTGCCTGCAGGGGTCCATACCCGCCTGAGAGGGTATAACATACCCTCTCAGACCGGCCGAGGGCCTTCCTACGGCGGTTGCCTGTCCTCTCAGACCGACCGAGGGCACTCCCAGGCTGACCGTGGACCCTTTCAGACCAGCTTAAGATCCCATCAAGACCTGCCAGAGGCCTCTTCAGGCCCAAGGCCTACTAACCGGCTGAGGGCCACCTCAGGCCCTCAACCGGTCGTGACATACGAGAGTACTTCTTTAGTTTGGTTTCATTTGTGGACCAAGCACTACATTCTCTTGGAACCAAGGCAATATTTGGAACTCTCGCCCTGTTCCGAGGGGTATTGGGGGGCCGGGTCGACTTTTCAGAGGCCCGTCGAAGGATTTGAACCCGGTCCCTGGCAAAGGAAACAAACTTATCCTTCCACGATGCCGATTGCCACCAAATAGCACTTTGGTGTTCATTGTCCAGACACTGGTCAGAATCGTCTTTTCTGCGCCAAAACTGAAGCGATATTTGCCATAAAATTATTATCTGAGTTTTATTTACTTATTTTATCGCTCTCGTTATTCACTTTGCGTGTATTTCAGATTTTTGCCTTCATTTACTCCACCGATGTCGTTTTTTTTATATACATCTGATGACAAATAGGTGCCCCCCCCCCCCCCCGTTGACACGATTTTGCCTCGACTGGGGGGGCTGGCGGCTTCACTGGGGGGGGGGGGGGGGCGCAGACACCCTCCTCCCAGTTAACACACGCCCTGGAGGGGGGGGGGGCGAAATCCGCCCCCCCCCCCCTCCGGTTTTTCGAGGATACCGCAAAAACGGCGGCGCTACGCGCCGCCGTTTTTTGCATACCTGTTCGGCAATGAACTTCCCACGTTATGTAAAATTCTTGACCTCGAGTCATCTCAGGTCAGGTCACCAGACCAGGTCACCTGATGACCCCAACTCCAAAACGTTTGCAGTAGTACCACAGCCACAGTTTTAGGCTGATCGGTTTCAATCTTGCAGGATTTCATAAGGTCATATATACCAACAATTTGTTTATCTCGGATTTCTAATATCGGTGACCTAAGGTCAGGTCAATTTCGTGACCGCCAACACTGTTTTGTCAATAACTATCGACATAATGAAGAATAGAGCAGAGCAAATGGTACCAATGTGTTTGTCTCGTCGAGAAACGTCTCTCAATATGCAATATGACCAGCTTGGGTCATCACTTGACCTTGACCTGAGGTCAAATTTATCAGCTGACCTAACCTGGTCACCATGAATATGATTCGAAGTGCCTTGACGAGGCAAACACGATGGTGTAAACCTTTTGCTTTATCTTTATTAGGTAAAAATGTATTTGCGAAAAACAGTTTTGCAAAAAAATAACCTTTTTGACATTTGATGACCTCTGTAGCCTAAACTATATAACCTGAGCTCAAATCTGAGGCAACTACATCGATTGCATTTTTCAAGAGCTTTCGATTGCTTTTTTCCGTTTTCTGCTACTGTCATAGTTTCCGAGATATTTGGGGGTGTTCGAAGCGAAGTCTAAAACTTGAAAATCTGACCCTTGATGGCCTCTGGTGACCGTCAATATTGACCTTAGAAAAAAACGTGAACGAAAACTTTCGAAAGAGCTTGTCTCGAGCTATCTAACGTCGTTTTTCGCTTGTCGCTACGTTGCGTGGTTTTCGAGATCATAGGGGTGGGGGCGAAATCCCCCCCCCCCCCCCCCTCCAGGGCTTGTAACTATCAGAAGCCCTCCAGGGCGCGCGTTAACATGTCAGAGGAGGCCCTGACATTCGCCGTAGTAGGGATCAGCTTTTATCGATATCGAAAACGACAAATAAGCAAACACAATATAAGTGAAAATTCAGCTGAAGGGGCTCCAGATGTTAATTTCATCGCATCTAACCATAGAACCAATAACTACTCATCGTAAGAAAAATATGTTTGGCATTCCAAAACAGTCGACACATTACCTTTAAGCTGCAAGCTGCAGCCGCGCTATCCATGCACAGCTCTTACCACGCCCAATCCTGCATAATCCGATACAGAACGGTAATCGGCAACAGGTTATTATTGAGAACGTGAGCAGTTAGCATTCTTCAGCAACGTAAGAATTCCTACGCTTGCCATTCCTCGCTTCCAAGTGAAGAAAAGCGTCTGTGCTGAACAGAGCTCCGCCTCTGGTGAATTGAGCCTTAGCATGCACAATTCCTTCATCCGTGACTTAGTCTCGGGACTGCCCATTTCATTTAGGGGAAACTGTAAGACAAAGACGGCCATTTAACTTCGCGAAAATAGATGAAACTAAGCGATTTCGCTGCACGCCACGGAAGCTAGAGCAGGAGGGAGAGCTCACAATTCCCAACTCACAATTCCAGGTGGCGGGAATTCCAACAGCCGCGGAGTGGTATAGTTTCACTAACGGGACCTTTAATCAGGCTCTGCGGTGCGTGAACAATGGGCGCCTGTATACAACATGCGGCACTGTTCGGATTTCCAGCGCCCCATCTGAGCCACAATGGACGCCGCGCCTTATGTGGCTACCCTGAGCGGCAACACCCCGAGTCCCGGATTACCGTGTCCCGCTTAAAACCATCGAGTCCCTGGATTACCGTGTCCCGCTTAACACACCCGAGTCCCGGATTACCTGTCCCGCTTAACACCCCGATACCCGATTACCGGTCCCGCTTAACACACCCGAGACCCGGATTACCGTGTCCCTCTTAACACCCCGAGACCCGGATTACCATGTCCCGCTTAACACCCCGATACCCGGATTACCTGTCCCGCTTAACACCCGAGTCCCGGATTACCTTGTCCCGCTTAACACCCCTGATACCCTGATAACCGTGTCCCGATTAACACCTGAGCCCCGTATTACCGTGCCCCGCTTAACACCCCCGAGTCCCTGATTACCATGTCCCGATTAACACCCCGAGTCCCGATTACCGTGTCCCGCTTAACACCCCCGAGTATCGGATTACCGTATCCCGCTTAACACCCCGAGTCCCGGATTACCATGTCCCGCTTAACACCCCGATTCCCGGATTACCGTGCCCCGATTCACACCCCCGAGTCCCGGTTACCGTGTCCCGCTTAACACCCCCCGAGTCCCGGATTACCGTGTCCCGCTTAAAACCCTCGAGTCCTGAATTACCGTGTCCCGCTTAACACACCCGTGTCCCGGATTGCCGTGTCCCGCTTAACACCCCCGAGTCCCGTATTACCGTGTCCCGCTTCACATCCCCGAGTCCCGATTACCGTGTCCCGCTTCACACCCCCAAGTCCCGGATTACCGTGTCCCGCTTCACACCCCCGAGTCCCGGATTACCGTGTCCCGCTTAACACCCCCCCCCCCCCCCGAGTCCCGGAATACCGTGGTCCCGCTTAACACCCCAGAGTCCCGGATTACCGTGTCCGCTCACACCCCCGAGTCCCGGATTACCGTGTCCCGCTTCACACCCCCGAGTCTCCGGATTACTGTGTCCCGCTTCACACCCCCGAGTCCCGGATTACCGTGTCCCGCTTAACACCCCCGATTCCCGGAATACCGTGTCCCGCTTAACACCCCGAGTCCCCGATTACCGTGTCCCGCTTCATACCCCCGAGTCCCGGATTACCGGCACTCTCCAAGGAGAGGGCACCGTCACGAGTAGAGATGCAGAATTGCCTCTCACAATTTGCGAGAAA
>JAXIVJ010013071.1:0-32500 GCA_036785665.1 Chirona hameri
ATATATATATATATATATATATATATATATATATATATATATATATATATATATATATATATATATATATATATATATATATATATATATATATATATATATATAATATATATATATATATATATATATATATATATATATATATATATATATATATATATATATATATATATATATATATATATATATATATATATATATATATATATATATATATATATATTATATATATATATATAATATATATTATATATATATATATATATATATATATATATATATATATATATATATATATATATATATATATATATATATATATATATATATATATATATATATATTATATATATATATATATATATATATATATATATATATATATATATATATATATATATATATATATATATATATATATATATATATATATATATATATATATATATATATATATATATATATATATATATATATATATATATATATATATATATATATATATATATATATATATATATATATATATATATATATATATATATATATATATATATAATATATATATATATATATATATATATATATATATATATATATATATATATATATATATATATATATATATATATATATAATATATATATATATATATATATATAGTATTGGACATTTATTTTAAATTTGAGCATTCGGCCGTTGGACCCCCAACCGATTTCATAAAGTTCTACCACTGGTGCCTAGGCACAGGTAGGATTTAGGAAGTAACTAGGTAACTTAGGTATCTATGTACTACCGTGCTTAGGTACCTATGCTGAAAGCGAAGATCGCCTCGCAACATTCAATCTACCCACTGCCCTCTCCATAAGCAGCTACACGGTGAACGCCTGGCTCACCATCGCCGTAACCCTCGCCCGGGTATTGCAAAATCACTACGTGTTCGGGCAGGGGGTTGATACGACCCCCCCCCCCCCCCACCCCCCCCCCCCCCCCCCCCCCCCCCCCCTTGGCGTTTCGCCCCTAATCGAGCTAGAGCTTCGATTCAAAGACGAACGTGTTGCTTGTGACGAGAAGAAGCCGTTGATACCCGATTTTAAGGTCTTAGATCATTAGGTGACTTCTGAGGTCATGCCAATGCCCCAAAAGTCATCACAATTGTAAATGCGTATAAATTGAATTTTATCGAGCTAGAATCGTGAATGAGCATATCATATTGCTTAATGGGTGCCAAATTTGAAATCAGCTTCACAGAATGTTCTAAAAACTGCCAAATTCAAAATTGGTCATGTCAGGTCATCTGAGGTCAGTGACCTCGGTTGACCTGTGGAAGCGCATGACCCCAGTGGAACATGTAATAATTATGTAAAATGGATCCCAAATTTGAAATTAGCGTCACAAAATGTCCTAGAAACCGCCGGAAGCCCAAAAAAAGTAATCTGAGGTCATCGGAGGTCAATGACCTCGGTTGACCTCTGAGAAGGTCATTCGAGGTCACATATCAGTGGAAACCACAACTGTCACCTGGAAACACCTTTGCATATGCTCCTGAACAACAAACACTCGGAAACTGCACAAGTTACAAGCATCGATACTGCTTGACGCCAGTTGCGCCTGACATGTCCATGAGAAACAGGTAATAGGTCACGGTTCATATGGGTTAGAAGTTCAAAATTTTGAGAGTATGTGTCAAATTGTTCAAAAGTAAGGTGCTGAAAGTTCCACTGTAATCGGTTGGAAACTACGCGAGTTATTCTTGACAAACCGAAAGGGGTGGCATCCACCCCCTACCCGGGCGAGGGGGCGTGGTACCGCACACTACGACCCGAGGTTTGTCTGTGCGTGCCTGGAAGCCCAAGGGCCGGTGCATGCGGGATCCGGATGCATCAACATACCAAAACCGCGAGTTTGTGGCGAAGTTCTTTCGCGAGACGGGCAACGTGTAGGTAGGGAGCCCATCACAGAGAAAACCTACGGATTCGAGTCATTATTCTAGTCAAATTAATTATGATCTGGGTAGCTGTTACCCAGATCTTCACAGCACAGTCGCTGCTATACTGCACTGGAATCTCTCATTACTGTGTGATTTGGGTGATTTTCTGAGTTCAGATATAATAGAATATATATGGATCATCGTGTTCCCGTCATTTTGTATTTGTATTCACGATCTCAGCGCCTTGCCATGCAAGACGGTTTATTCCAGTAGAGTCAGGTTAAGATGGATGCAAAGTTAAAAACCACATATCCACGCCAAAAAGTAGACAGTGAAAACTTAAAGGTCAGGAAAAAAACCCACTCCGCCGGCCTACATGCTTGTAAGCTGTTGTAAACTGCCTTGTAAACAGCATCGCTGCAACACGGATGACGAAATCATTGTTGCGGCGATACTGGCGAGAGTTCCGCGTTTCCGTGCTGTGGTCGCTAGATCCAGTATCTAGGGTCTTGGACGCAGCTACTTCTTCGTGTTCGGGCCACGGGAACTCCGGTCAGCAGCAGAGAAAATGGTACAGCCGAATAACTGAGCTGATGGGCGCCTGGCAAGGGCCAAGAATGCCCTCACAACTCCATTATAACCAGAGAGAAGCCTCTCAAATCCCAGAAGTAAACCGAGAAGCCTGAGCAAATTGGTAACGAAGAGAAAATACTCAGTTATTGAAATGCCACTAACGGGCGTCGTCGTTACTAACGGCAAATAATAAGTTGTGGATTTTTTTTCGCCCTCGAAGCGACGCGAACAATTATTCTGCCTAGATTGAATTAACAATTAATATATTA
Source organism: Chirona hameri (assembly GCA_036785665.1). Classification (NCBI taxonomy): domain Eukaryota; kingdom Metazoa; phylum Arthropoda; class Thecostraca; order Balanomorpha; family Balanidae; genus Chirona; species Chirona hameri. The sequence continues at coordinate 2,773 of JAXIVJ010013071.1, forward strand.
TTATAACCTTATGTTCAAACTGAGTTACAACTTGTCAAAATATGCAAATAGAAAGTTGAATATATTTCGGATACAATCCTTCAGAGCGACGTGTGTGATGCTCAATGGTACTCACAAACTTTGGCGCCCCTGTAGACCCATGGCGCCCCCATGGACGGTGAAAATGCCTTCCCCCTGGATCCTTCGGAAAATCCTAGATCCGCCCCTGCCATATTACCATGCTTATATATTAACCCGCGAGTTACTGGGGGGCTATTTTTTGCCCCCCCCGTTATTTTGCAATAAACTCCTAACGAACACCGGTATCGTCACCAAACTTGCAGTACCTTCTCTCACATCAATTCTACACATGTTGGCAACGGAAAAATATAAGGCTCTGATAGGTCGACCAGAAATGACGTTAGAGTGACGTCATGTTCTTCGGTTTTTGTTGCAAAATAATGGTTTGCGGAAAACGCTGTCAAAGGTACGATATTTGAGATAAACTAAATTGTTTTAAATAAAATTACTGAAAATAGACCGCACTATCAAACTGCCATCTCGGATTTTTGAGTTTTTTTTCCTCAAATTTTGAGAAATCCAAATATTTTTTTTTGTTTTTACAAAATTTTCAAGACAAAAATCCGAATTATCCAAAAACCGGAATATATGTGATCGAGACGTATGCGGGTGAATATGTGTACCAAATTTAAAGTTAATATCTTTAAAAATGACCCGAGTTATGACCTTTAAATGACTAAAATCGACAACTTCTCACGACATTACTATGCATAAAAAACGCATTTCCATTTTTGCTTTTTACGTCTATTTATATGGAACAAACAATGTTCTAAGGTCATTTTTCGCGTTCTAGACGAAAAACAAACTCATAAACATGTGTTACAGCGCCAAATGACCGTAATCTGCAGTTTGACCTCGTGACCTCGGATGCCTTGACCTGACCCAAGGTCATAAATAGCTTAGAAAGGTACTTAGAAGTGTCAGACACAGGAATCATACCGATTTATCGACAGTTTATGCGTTTAATATCGCAATTTCGCGCGACATTCCATCCATCGAGACCTTGTGACATCGAGACACGGTCAAACATTTTGTACTTGACCTGACCTGTGACGTCATCGGTGACCCCGAGTTCAACAATATTATGTTTCCCTCGATAAATTTCCCAGGGCTATCGAATGCCGTTTGAATTTTTACATTCCGTACAGTAGTTCCGGAGATCAGAGGGGGGGGGGGGGCAAAAAATAAGTAAGTCGCGTTATGAAATATACCCCAGTAACTCGCGGGTTAAGCAAGTACATAATGACATACGGCAAAAAGACATTCACCAATGTGTCCTGTAACCGGGCAGAACAGGGAACAGGGAACAGGGATGATAGCATTATACCATTTTTGTTTACCCAAAAGATACGCAGCCGGCAGGGTTCGAACCTGCGCGGGGAGACCCCATTGGATTTCAAGTCCAACGCCTTAACCACTCGGCCACGACTGCCACAACGGCAGACCCATGCACATATTCTGTTGTTTACAGGACACATTGGCGAATGTCTTTTTACCGAATGTCATTTTGGCGAATGCATATTGTCAAAGGACACTTTGACGAAATGTCTTTTTGACGACATGTGAATATGCCGAAAGAAAAATGGCGAATGCCTTTTTGTCGAAATGTCTTTTGGCAACATGTCATTTTGTCGAAATGTCTTTATGCCGACATGTCAAAAGGTCGAAATGTGATTTTGCCGACATGTGAAAAAAGTCGAAATGTCTTTTTGCCGAATGTCATTTTGCCGACATGTGATAAGATCGAAATGTATTTTTGCCGAAATGTGATTTTGCCGACATGTGAAAAAGCCGAAATGCCATTTTGCCGAATGTTACCTTGTCGACGTGTGAAAAGGAAGAAATACTTTTTGCCGAAATGACATTTTGTCGACATGTGAAAAAGTCGAAATGCCTTTTTGCCGAATGTCATTTTTATCGACATGTGAAATGTTCGAGAGAAGAAAAAAATGCCGAATGCCGAATGCCTTTGGTGCCATGCGCAGCAATTGTCGTCATGTGTCAATATTGTTTGTGCACCCCAATCATCATAAGCATCAACAGCGATCCTCCACCGGCAACCAAAGCGGAACCTGCTATCGCTGCTCATAGTAGTTGCCCGCAGAGTGCACGCACCCACGCGATCCTAGTCGTACTATACTTCATTTTCTGGCTCAAACCGGAAAGCCGGAAGCTGGCCATGGTGCTCCTTACGTGCAGCATGTGTTGTTTACTATGGACAATCATGAAAACTCTGTTGAAAAGCTCTGGAATTCTGTTGAAAAGTTCTGGGAAATCTGTTGAAAATCTGGGAAAACCGCATGACACAGCGACACTGTTTTTGCCCAGCAAAGCAGCCGACGCGTCGCTGAGGTAGCCAGGCCCTGGCTGGGCTAGTTTTGTACCATATTATAGCCCCAGTTAGGCCTAGCTGGAGCTGTTAGCTCTAAATGGATACCCATATATTATAGAGGTTTCAAACTTGAAATTCAAAGACCTTTCCGGTAGCCCGGTAATTGTTTGCTTCGTCGGCTATTCCCCGCTGAGCGGGAACCGTATGCCGGGGAGCTCCTAGAGCCTGGAGGTAGAAGACAGGGGCGCAGCGAGGGGGAGGGGACAATCGCCCCTCCCCCATTCAGATACAGAGGATTTAGATGACCAAGTAATTTGTTGTCAGCTAATTGACCTTCAAAAAGTTGCAGAGTGGCTATGAAATCTGCCGAGAACTTTTGCCACCTCTAATGCAAACCCTGGTGGATGGTGCAAAACCGCAGGAGCAAGGGAGGGGCAGTGAAGCAGGATGTGCCCGGCAAAAAAGGCATTTCGACCTTTCCACATGTCGACAAAATGACATTTCGGCAAACAGGCATTTCGACCTTTTCACACGTCCACAAAGTAACATTCGGCAAAATGACATTTCGGCTTTTTCACATGTCGACAAAATGACATTTCGGCAAAAAGGCATTTCGACCTTTTCACATGTCGACAAAATGTCATTCGGCAAAAAGCATGTCGATTTTTTAACATTTCGTCAAAATGACATTTCGACAAAAATGGCATGTCGGCAAAAAGACATTTCGACATTTTGACACGTCGGCAAAAAGGCATTTCGACAAAAAGACATTCGCCACTTTACTTTCGGCATATTCACATTTCGACAAAAAGACATGTCGTCAAAGTGTCCTTCGACAATATGCATTCGCCAAAATGACATTCGGCAAAATTACATTCGCCAATGTGTCCGGACACCGTTCTGCCCTGTTGATCGAGACATTTGTTCCTAGCCTCGGCCCAGGAACTACCATGGAAAGAGTACATTCTTCTACAGGGCTAGCCAGTCTTACTCCACAAGAAAAATGTTCAAATCGGAGCTTTCAGGTATATTGTAGCACCCTTCGTCAGCGATTAAGAGGAATTCGGTAACAGGTCATTGCTCGTCTTGTCAGCGATTAAGAGGCATTCGGTAACGTATCAGACATATGCCTGTGGCATATGATAATGGTTAAAAAGCAAATACATTACATATTAACCCTATTAGCGGCATGCTCCTTTCTACCCCTATTAGCGGCATGAGGGGGGGGGGGGGGGGGATTCGCCCCCCCCCCCCGGAGATCTCGAGATCCACCAGTCCGAATTTCAAAAATCAAACGGCGTTCGATTTCCCTCAACACGATCTACATATAGAAAAAAAAATCCCAACTCTTTGATAGGGTGGCAATAGGGAGGCAAAAACTAACAAAATTGGAGGTATATTTGATCCACCACAGCTGCCATGTTTATCAACAGATTTGAACGTAACTAATGGAATAGATAGATATTGAATTGGCAATTGATATATGAAGGTGACTTTTGAAAATTCAAAAATCATAGGCGTTTGCAGGTCACTAAATATGGGGTAAAATAAATGCCTTATAAAACCATCTTTCTTTCTTCTTTTTTTCGAAAAATGAAATGGTGCGTTATTGTGGCATCGTACACAACAGTTATAAAGCATATTTTCATCCATAGGCGGTGCCAGGTTAGCGAAAAAGGGAGGCAAAATATATATAAAATAATTTCCTGTAAACCTCCCCTTTTCAAGTCCCTGAAACACCTCTGCCGTGCAATATTAACTATAGTTCACTAAAATCAACGAATGTGCACTTGTTTTAATCACTGTAAATCTATGTAACTCCTTTATACTGCAGGCAGTTAGGAAGAAGCCGTGAATATCGCATCTACGTATTATCGCCAAATGTCGCCGAAAAAAACGGGCCCTAGAACCGCCTCTGTTAAGTATTTTTAGTGTGTTTGTGAGGGGGAGGGACAAAACAATATTCTGGGCCCAAGGAGCGCTACAGCCCTTTTTGAGACTGTGAGCCCTTGAGCACGAATGGGCCCTCAGCCGGCCAGATCAAAGAAAGCCTGAGGAGACCCTCAGCATGTCTTGATAAGGTAATCAGCAGGCCTTCGATGGCCCTCGGTTAGTCTGAGAGTACCATCGGCAGGTCCTGATAAGGTAATCAACAGGTCTGCGATGGCCCTCCTCGGGTAAGTTTGAGAGTACCCTCGGCTGGTCTGAGGGCCGACGGCCGATCTATGAAAGCCCTCGGCCTATCTGAGGACATTTTACAAGCGGCCTGAGAGGTCATTAGGTCGGTCTGTGAAGCTCTTGTTCAGCCTTAGAAGGCATCACACAGCCGGTCTGGGAGAGCCCTAAGCTGATCTGATTTGGTGTTTTACAGATCTGAGAGGGCCCTTTCCAGGTCCGATAGGGCACTTCCCAGACCTGAGATGGACCTCGGCAGGTTTGAGAGGGCTCTAAGCGGGGCAGTGGTGGCGCCACGGGGAAGGGAGGCAGTGGGACAGTCGCCTCCCTTTGTAGGACAGGAAAACATTTTGTTTCGCCCCCTGAAATGTATCGAGGTCCGCATAAAATAAAAGGTTCACGGCAAATATAACTAAATTTTGAGTAATACCTAAATATATAGACAACCGGAATAAGCCTCGAGTCGGAGCATAACATTACAACCGGAGGATATTGGAGGAGGACCCTGCACATGTAACCGTGACAATAAACTTGGCGTGGATAGAAATAGGGGTGGCGTCGCGGAATGGTGTCAGAGGGGCAAACCAAAATAAAATGCCTCCATTTGAGAAGGAGCCTCCGCGAACGTGACATTTCTTCGCGCGCAACGTTTACCACTTTTACTTCATTTTAAACCTATGGGAGAGCATTAGTCGGCATGAACGAACAGCAAACCTGATTGGCAACGTATTCACCGTCAATATTTGTTGCGGGTTCTGAAACAAATTGTGTAATGTTCTGCCCAGACAGCATATTTACTTGCAAAGTTAGCATATTTACTTGCGAAGTTTTGTTTTATTTTAGTCCGGAAGTCTTATCGGATTGATTTCTGAGATCCGGACCTACGACAAACACAGCTTTTTGCGCGGGGCCTGACCTCACCATCAGATCGAGCAATGCCAGATACTCAGCAGAATTTAGTGGCGAAAGTTTAACGCCCCCTAACGACTGAGGACGGTCCGCTCAACCCGCTGGCTTCATCTGACCTTGAACGCGGCCGCTCCTAACGCAACGGCCGCAGGTCATCCCACCAGGAGCAAATAGCGAGCGCTGCAACGTCTTGGACCCACCCTGCCAGGGTGGGTCAGATCTGTAGTCCAGCGCTCGCCGACTGAGCTGCACGGGCAAAATAAAGCTATCTCTTGACAGATAGGGCCCTTACCGACTGCCCTGCTATCCGCGTTTTTTCTCGAAAACTGGGTTTTTAGAACGGCCCCTTTTATCATTTTATGGGAAACAAAATCACGTGTTTGCCTTCGCAACGTCTTCAGTGGGGACAGCTGCTTCATACCATATTCGCATTACAAATATATGAAATTCTTATACAAACGTCCAAATCTCTTACAGGAGGCCCTGACGACCGGTACTCTGAAGTATACCTACTTGGTAACTAATTTTGGTGTTCACCAAAATCCGGTATTGCTTTTTGACGAAATGGTATGGAAAATATGCCTTCCACTCTGTTTATCGTGATTATGTGCCCTACTGCCATTACAAAATCAACAAACATTGAATAAAAAGGCAAACAAATTAGCTGCTAACTTATGCACGCATCGACGGTCGACCCTAGTGGTTGCGACCCTCATTAAAAAAAATGGTTCATGTATTTTCAACATTAGGAGTTTTGTTGTGTTTTGTCTTTGGCTGAATATAACATTAGGCTTAAGCTTATCATTAAAATATTTTTTATTTCTCTCAAAACATCATGAAACAATGACAAAATGGCAATGAAATCGGAAGTTCACTTAAGCACCCAACAGCAACCTATTTAGTGTCGGCGATTTGTTTCATTGTCCAATCAGGGACATTGTGACGCTTCTTGGCGCACTTACTTCAAAGCTCATTTCTGGCCTTATGACTTGTTTACAAATCAACATTCAAACCAGAGATAGTGATGGATCATACTGTTCGTCACGATATATAAGTATATCTTTTTAATTTCCCAAAATGTAATTTTCGAAATATAAAATGTTGTTATTTCACTTTTAAATTGAGATCCGATCAATTTGATACCAAACATGTGTAATAAAATAGCGCAGATAAATAAATAAAAAGGTCATTATTTCCCTTTAATAAACTCAGTATATATAATGCATATGCATTTATACAAATCCTTACGCATCTCTTATTTACTTGACCACACAAATATTTTTCCACGATACTTCCAGTTAACACCTGCCCTAGAATTTCATCGTTCCCAAACGTCAATGCACTACTCAATAGTGCTCACCGCAATACATTTATTTTCGACAAACCAAAATAGTAAACACTAGACTACCTTTAAGCTAATCGAGAGTGTTTAGTTGGGACCCCATCGAGGAGGGATCGAACTAGGAAGCAGTACAGCACGCTAGACAATTGGATTAGCGCCCTTCGCGTGTGGCGGGCCGTGATGCGAACAGCGGCGGAGGCCGGCGGCGCAGTGTGGACCCGGTGAAGAGGCAGGATCGACGCGCCGTGCTCGGCTGTTCTGTGACCCGTCTGTCGGCTGATATCGCAGTGACCCGTCTGTCTGTCGGCTGATATCGCAGTGACCCGTCTGTCTGTCGGCTGATATCGCAGTGACCCGTCTGTCTGTCGGCTGATATCGCAGTGACCCGTCTGTCTGTCGGCTGATATCGCAGTGACCCGTCTGTCGGCTGATATCGCAGTGACCCGTCCGTCTGTCGGCTGATATCGCAGTGACCCGTCCGTCTGTCGGCTGATATCGCAGTGACCCGTCTGTCTGTCGGCTGATATCGCAGTGACCCGTCTGTCTGTCGGCTGATATCGCAGTGACCCGTCTGTCTGTCGCCTGATATCGCAGTGACCCGTCTGTCGGCTGATAGTCCAGTGACCCGTCTGTCGGCTGATATCGCAGTGACCCGTCTGTCAGTCAGCTGATAGTCCAGTGACCTGACTGTCAGTCAGCTGGTCTGCTGATATCCCATTGACCAGTCTGTCAGTCAGCTGATAGTCCAGTGACCCGTCAGTCAGCCAGCTGATAGTCCAGTGACCTGTCTGTCAGTCAGCTGATAGTTCAGTGACCTGACTGTCAGTCAGCTGGTCTGCTGATAGCACAGTGAACCGCCTGTCAGTCAGCTGATAGCACAGTGAACCGCCTGTAAGTCAGCTGATATCACAGTCAGTGACCGTCTGTCAGTCAGCTGATTGCACAGTGAACCGCCTGTCAGTCAGCTGATATCACAGTCAGTGACCGCCTGTCAGTCAGCTGATATCACAGTGAACCGCCTGTCAGTCAGCTGATAGCACAGTGAACCGCCTGTCAGTCAGCTGATAGCACAGTGAACCGCCTGTCAGTCAGCTGATGTCACAGTCAGTGAGCCGCCTGTCAGTCAGCTGATAGCACAGTGAACCGCCTGCCAGTCAGCTGATATCACAGTCAGTGAGCCGCCTGTCAGTCAGCTGATATCACAGTCAGTGACCGCCTGTCAGTCAGCTGATATCACAGTGAATCGCCTGTCAGTCAGCTGATATCACAGTGAACCGTCTGTCAGTAAGTTGATAGCACAGTCAGTGACCGCCTGTCAGTCAGCTGATATCACAGTCAGGGAACCGTCTGTCAGTCAGCTGATAGCACAGTCAGTGACCGTTTGTCAGTCAGCTGATAGCACAGTCAGTGACCGCCTGTCAGTCAGTTGATAGTCCAGTGACCCCCTGCTACTCAGCTGATAGTCCAGTGACCCGTCTGGATCGGTCAGCAGCGGCCCATCGTAAGGCTCAGTGCCCGTCAGCAGCGGCCTGGCGTGAGATCCTTTGGCCGTCGAGTGACCGTCCAGTGACCAGTCAGACTCAGTGACCAGTCAGGCTCAGTGACCGTCCGCAGTGATGTCGGAGACACGGGAGATCCACATTCGCATTCCTCTGCCGTCAGTGCCGCTCGTGAGCGGCTGCTTCGGCGGGGATGGGCCAGGTCAGTACCCTCTCCCGGTGGCCAGCTTGGCCACGTTGATTTGGAGTTAGCCAAATCGCCTTTAGCCTAATTATGAGAATAACGTAAAACACGAACAATACTTAATTTTCTCTCTAAATTTGCAGTTTACTATTTAAGTTTCGCGAGTGTCATTACTTTGTTCCCGTTTTAGTTACCGGCTTCATCCCGCCCGTCCCGTTCCCGTCCTGTTCCCGTCCTGTTCCCGTCCTGTTCCCGTCCCGTTCCCAACCCGTTCCCGTCCCGTTCCCGTCCCGTTCCCGTCCCGTTCCCGTCCCGTTCCCGTCCCGTTCCCGTCCCGTTCCCGTCCCGATCCCGTCCCGTTCCCGTCCCGTTCCCGTCCCGTTCCCGTCTCGTTCCCGTCCCGTTTCTGTCCCGTTTCCGGGATGGGTTCATGTCTGGATAGATTATTGGATCGCAGGGGCGTCGCCACGGATTTTTAAGTGGGAGGACGAAGTGCCGAATGAGCCATCAGTACGGTACACGACGATGTGAGGGAAAATACGTTTTGACCTTATAATTGTTAATTAGGAACGCAATTTTTAGTTCTATCTACCACCTTTATTTTGTATATTTAAAACTATAACAGGTGATAGATGAAAAACAATAACTTCTTCGGAAATATTCATGGAAGATTGTTCAAACGACTCTTTATTCGATAGGCACTGCCAGGCGATTCGCTCATCGCTGTTGGAGTTACATATCCTAGTTATTCGTGTTCTACATACAATTTAGAAAGCTATTTCATAGTAATTATCAGAAGTGGCAGCCCCCTGTCTGTCTGTCCGTTCGGATGTCATCCAATTGCTGAAAGGGAAATTAAACTTGAAACAAAATAAAATACATCAATATTATGTTTGCTTTTGCTGAGGTGACCAAATGTTTGAATTAGTGTATCTGCATAATATTAGTTATGCATTATCATTTCAGTTCTCACTCATATGATTTCAAAATTTGCTAGCCTTGTTCTCTTTGCGCGGAATTTGTTGACTTCTCCAGCGGGAATCCTGCTGCCATCTGTCGGATACTTCCGAGGTGTGGTCGAGAGATTGAACAACGGCCTCCATATTGATTCGCGCCTTATAGCCGGATTTTCTATCGAAAACAGGTGAGATTTGCGTTACGTTGTCACAAATGGTTTTCAGGTGCTCACGGGCGTCTTGTGCATTGTTTCTCTCCACATGCAGCTTTCCAGCCGCCAGTAGAAGACAGAAAAGGGCAGGCCACCATGCGTCGGCTTTGTCACCGATGAATCATTCCAACTGTGGGTGCCTTATATTATCGTTTTATCGTTAGTGTTTAGACTTAATTGTGATTTCTAGCTATTTGAACATTGTAAGGTAACCGGTTTTTGTTTTGGTAACATCTGAAGCTGATATTTTCCTGTATTCTTCTTGTCAACAGGTCTTTGGCAATAGTCCAAAATCAACTGTTGCTTGTACTTGTGATCAAGGTATTTCAGTTTGACACTGTTTGAACATCTAATCCTTTCAAATATCTTTTTTTATATGGTTCACATTTGTCTGTGGGCACCTGTGTGTCACATTTATGTCATGGGTATAAGATATACACATAGAATATCTTATAAAATGATTGAATGTGTCGGCTGCAAGCTGATGCAGAAGTTATTAGTTTCTCCTGTGCCTGTGACCTTAAAGGAAACCAGTCACTTTGCCAAATCACTGAATGTGCTAAAAGGTGTATTTTTACTTGCAAATGTTGAATATGGGATTGGTTTGGCTAAATTATCAAGATATACCCCAAACAATCAATTTTTCCAAATCAATTTATTTTGAAAACAGGCTCACATTCAGTATAGATTGTGAGAAGTGGCACATATTTCAAAAGTGGTGCATGTTATTACAATGGGCCTGTTCCTGTGGCGCCTCTAACCTCCAAGTTGCTCAAACTTGCAACTGTTGTATCCTAATGCACAGACAGTTGCAAGTTGGAGTGACTTGGAGGAGGTTAGAGGTGCCACTGGAACAGGCCCATTATGTGCTTTGATAGAAGATATAGAAGACTTAAGTTATAGACATAACATCTACAATAACTGTGTTTCTGACAGTAAGAGAAGGATATTGCTTACACAAGTGAATATTTGAAGTTTTTGTAGTATGTTCTCTTCTTCTTTTTTTCTCTTTTTTTCTTGGGGGGAGGGGACAGAGATAATGTACTTAGTAGTGTGGTGCATAGACTTCATTCAGATGATGTTAAGACAAATATATTTTGTTTATATATACTTTAATTTGTTTTATATTGGTGTAAATATGGCCAAGTAAGTGTCCTCTCTCCTCACACCCAAAGTGTCTTATGGACACCATACAACCTCAGTAGTTGTGGTGCCCTAAAGGCTAAAATCCCAATCCACCACCACCAAAGTATCTTAACTCTCCATTGTGCCATCTCAATCTACTGCACCTGCAATCCCTGCAGCCCATCAGCTATCACCAATCAATAATCGTTTTCAAGATCTAACCTACTCAATTATTGCTACTTACTTTCTGGCATGAAATCCAACTTCAGAATGAGTGAAGCTAATAAAATCACATGCTGTAGTTGTCAGCATATCCAATGATTAATGAATGACATAGTTTTAAAGATGATGTCACTAGAACCATGATTCTACTGACTTAAATTATCTAGCCTAGCCTTAGCACTCAAGCAAATCATAAACCTTGTCAAGCAAAGTGTATACTGGTTAATACAGGCCAGCATCACCATCTCTGTAATGTCATATTAGAAAGATACTTTTTTGGATGTTCATTGCCATTTTGAGTACAAAATTTGGAATAATCATTAACATCATCATTGGCTTGAATTCATTCAGTAAAGATGCATATGGGGATAATGTTTATGATAGGGAAAACTTCCATTTGTATTTACTGGGAAGTTTCACCAATTGCAATATTGACCTTAGATTTGAGTTGGTTGACTTCATTCTGTGTGTGCAATGTGCATGTATGCTCAGGCAAATTTGTTTGTATTATTTTTTGTTAAAGGTAGGGAAGGAAGCTGTTAAGGTGCTGTTGAGAGGGATAATGATCTTTGTTTTTTTGCTCAGACATTTGTTTTTGTTTGTCTTTAAAATAGGAAGTTGTCATTTGTAGTTCGAGCAGGAGATAAATCCTTTGGATCACATTAATAAACTACTTAATGCTAATGATCAAGTCATGTTGGTTGTTTGTTTTGCTTTGTTTAGGTCAAATTGCCACTTCAATGCCAAGGAACCTTCATATCTGACAAAACTTGGTGGGACAAAACACAATGCTAGGTGGTGTGGTTGGTGGGGCAGTGACCACACCATTTGAATATAAAACTATGCCCATTATCGGTTTCCAAGTTTGTGCTGTGCAGCTGTTTTTAGATGGACCCTGTCTATTGTCAAGTTTCTCTTCTGGTAAATTGGAAGTATTTAGTTGTTAAAGCTTTATTTCCTTAAGAGAAATAGACACACTACCCAGTTGTGGGATTATAGCTGTGAGTAGCTGTTGTCACTGATCATATGTGTAGTGTTGTATGTGTCATCATGGTCAAGGGCAAGTAGCTGAATATCAGGGTGATTCAGGCCCCCCCTCCATGATAAATGAATGGTCAACCTTACACTCCACTGAATGAGCCACATTAGCAGATATATACTTCCAGATATTTGCATCATATGGAGTAGATATCTTCCTGGCATCTTTTAAGTCTGCCATATCAGCTGATTGCCATTGGTTTAATAATTACTGAACCACTTTGATAGTGGTGATTGGGGATTACAAGCACCACAATTGTTGAGGTTATATGATACCTATCCTGAACCTCTTTCACAATTTTGTTTTGCACATGCAGAACAAACAAATGTCTGTATATGCAATTCAGAGAACCAGTTGCTTCTCTAAAACCGGTGTATGAAAAGTGTAACATGCATCAGCTTGGGGCAGCTGTGCTTGGTTGTCCTCTGAATTTCAGATATCTCATGTTCAGTAATCCATGACAGAAAAGTCATTTCATTTGGTTATCCCTCAAATTTCATGTAGATACTCAGTAACCAATAACAGCATTACTCAATTCATCGCTTATCCTCCGAATTTAACCCACGCCGTGCTGGAGGGGGGGGGGGGGGGGGTGGCGTTTAGAGTTAGACGCCCCCCCCCCTAAGGGTTTTCGAGCATAGCGGAAAAACGGCGGTGCGCAGTGCCGCCGTTTTTGTCACAGCTGTTCGGGTATCAATTACCCACATTGTGTGAAATTTGTGACCTAGAATCATCTCAGGTCAGGTCACCAGGCCAGGTCACAGGACCTCACCTCCAAAAATGTTTGCCGTCGTACCACAGCCACAGTTTCTGGCCGATTGGTTTTGAGGTTACAGGATTTCATAAGGTCATAGGTACCTACAATTCTTATATCTCGGATTTTTGTTTTATATCGGTGACAAGGTCGGATCAATTTCGTGAGGAATCAAGTCTATCCATGGGGAAAGATTCGAATGCTTTCTTTTCCGAGGATATGCATATCAGTCCAATTCCTTTTGTGTCATGTTGTTATAGGCCATGCTTGATGATCCAGGTGCAATTTTTGTTCAGTGATCCCTACTGAGTCAGCCAAGGTCATCTGAGGTCACCAACACTTTGTCAATAACTCTTGGCAGAATTAAGATAGAGAAGTGAAACCGGCACCAATGCGTTTGTTTCGTCGAGACACGTCTCCCAATATGCAGCATCACCTACTTGGGTTACCACTTGGGTTACCACTTGGCCTTGACCCGAGGTCAAATTTTTAAGTTGACCTAACATGGGCAACAGGAATATGATTCGAAGCGCCTTAACGAGACCAACACGAAGGCGTCAATTATTGCCCCATCTTTATTAGGTAAACAGCTATTTGCGAAAAACAGTTGGGCCCCAAAAATAGCTCTTTTGACCTTTGATGACCTCTGGAGCCTAAACTATTGATCTGAGCTCAAAATTGAGGACGCCTTACGCGATTTCATTTTTCAAGAGTTGTGTTTTCGTTTGTTCCTAGCTATCAGAGTTCCCGAAATATTTGGGGGTGTTCGAAGCGAAGTTCTAAAACTGTAAAATCTGACCTTTGACAACCTCTGGTGACCTCAATATTGACTTGAGCCCCACAAAATGACCGAGATAGTTTCAAAATGATTTTTTGACAAGCTTTCGAACGGTATTTTCGGTTTTTGTCTACGTCCCATAGGAGCTGAGTTCGAGGGGCGTCTCTCTCTCCCCCCCCCCCCCCCCCCCCCCCCCCGCCGGCACGGCGAAGGTGGCGCCGAGCACCGGCACGGCGCGGGTTTTAGCTAACTACTACTCCGTAATCCATGAGAGATATGTGACTTGGTTGTCCTCTGAACTCCAGCTAACTTCTCAGTAATATGTGACTGCATTGCTAAGCTGTACTCTGAACTCCAGCTAACTTCTCAGTAATATGTGACTGCATTGCTAAGCTGTACTCTGAACTCCAGCTAACTTCTCAGTAATATGTGACTGCATTGCTAAGCTGTACTCTGAACTCCAGCTAACTTCTCAGTAATATGTGACTGCATTGCTAAGCTGTACTCTGAACTCCAGCTAACTTCTCAGTAATATGTGACTGCATTGCTAAGCTGTACTCTGAACTCCAGCTAACTTCTCAGTAATATGTGACTGCATTGCTAAGCCGTACTCTGAACTCCAGCTAACTTCTCAGTAATATGTGACTGCATTGCTAAGCTGTACTCTGAACTTCAGGCAACTTCTCTGTAGTCCATGATACCATTGTTCAGTGGCATGCATGGAGCCCAAATACTATTGCATCTGCCTAGATCAACATCGTTTAGTGTGGATTGGCCCATTCAGTACAGCAGATGATGTCTCAAATATGAGATGCTTTACATAATCCATTTAGCATTTATATACACATATACGCATTATTTTCCTCCACCACAATAGGACTGGATCCAAAAAGATGAATATTTCTTTCGGTTTTTATTCGGATGTGACTTACGGGAGAAGAACAAAGCTGTATTATCAGTTGCCTCTGTGTCTGGACACAGCCAGAAGCGTGGCCCTCTCGTCACAGTTGCTGCCGCCTCTCGCCTCAGGCTGCGAGGTGCAGCTCCGTTGCAGCGGCGGCCGCCCCGTATCAGCATGGCACCCGTGTTTGTTTTGCCACCGCCTCCCGAATTATCACCGTTTGTTTATGGCCAGCCGGCCGGCCGAGCGCGGCGCCTGCTGCCTCACAGGACACAGGGACCCCGTGGGGCTATGGCTGGGGTCGGGCAGCGCGAGCAGAGGTACGATGGCTCCTCACGGTGTCTCAGTATCGCACCGGTGTCTGGCCATCCCCGTGTGGTCACTTCCTGGTCTCAATGGTCAGCTCAACGGATGTTATGACGTCATGTTTCCAAATTTCCATTACTAACTCCAGTGTGAGTTTTGTTTGTTGTGTTATATAGCGGACGATTAAACATCTATTACGTGTGTTTGTAGTTGCACGATGATTGCATTGAGTGCCGTGTGTGATGCGCCTGCCGCTCTTGGTGCCGCAGAGTTCATGGCGGCGATCCGTAAGAAGCTGGTGATCGTGGGCGACGGCGCCTGCGGAAAGACCTGCCTGTTGATCGTCTTCAGCAAGGACCAGTTCCCCGAGGTGTACGTGCCCACCGTGTTCGAGAACTATGTCGCCGACATCGAGGTCGACAGCAAACAGGTGAGAGCGCTGACTTGTGGATTAAGCAGGTCTGCTTCGTTTTCAGTGGTGTGTATCTCTGGGTTTTGCTGCTTGTCATCAGTATGCAGCTTTGGTGCCGCTTGTGATCAGCTGATGATGATGTTTGGTGATGGTGATGTTTGATGGCGGGTTTCCGACTTGTGACGGTAGTGTGCGAGGTCGCCATCAGGTGTCTGGCGGTATGTGACAGTAGTTTACGGGGTCACCGCCAGATGTCTGGCTGTCTGCAATAGTAGTTTGCCGAGTCACCACAAGGTGGAGCTGGCGCTGTTTGAAGGCATTGTGCGGCGTGGGGCAGTATGTGACGCTAGTTTACGGGGTCGCCACCAGGTGGAGCTGGCGCTGTGGGACACGGCCGGCCAGGAGGACTACGACCGGCTGCGTCCGCTTTCCTACCCGGACACGGACGTGATCCTGATGTGCTTCTCGATCGACTCGCCCGACTCGCTGGAAAACATCCCCGAGAAGTGGACGCCAGAGGTCAAACACTTCTGCCCCAACGTGCCCATCATCCTGGTCGGAAACAAGAAGGTGGGTGTCCTTGCTGGCACACAGGCTGCGCTGAGGCAGAGGCTGCGCTGAGGCAGAGGCTGCGCTGAGGCAGAGGCAGAGGCTGCGCTGGCACACAGGCTGCGCTGAGGCAGAGGCTGCGCTGAGGCAGAGGCAGCGCTGAGGCAGAGGCTGCGCTGAGGCAGAGGCTGCGCTGAGGCAGAGGCTGCGCTGAGGCAGAGGCTGCGCTGAGGCAGAGGCTGCGCTGAGGCAGAGGCTGCGCTGAGGCAGAGGCTGCGCTGAGGCAGAGGCTGCGCTGAGGCAGAGGCTGCGCTGAGGAAGAGGCTGCACTGAGGCAGAGGCTGCGCTGAGGCAGAGGCTGCGCTGAGGCAGAGGCTGCGCTGAGGCAGAGGCTGCGCTGAGGCAGAGGCTGCGCTGAGGCAGAGGCTGCGCTGATGCAGAGGCTGCGCTGAGGCAGAGGCTGCGCTGAGGCAGAGGCTGCGCTGAGGCAGAGGCTGCGCTGAGGCAGAGGCTGCGCTGAGACAGAGGCTGCGCTGAGGCAGAGGCTGCGCTGAGGCAGAGGCTGCGCTGAGGCAGAGGCTGCGCTGAGGAAGAGGCTGCGCTGAGGCTGCGCTGAGGCAGAGGAAGCGCTGAGGCAGAGGAAGCGCTGAGGCAGAGGCTGCGCTGAGGAAGAGGCTCCGTTGAGGCAGAGGCTGCGCTGAGGCAGAGGCTGCGCTGAGGCAGAGGCTGCGCTGAGGCAGAGGCAGCGCTGAGGCAGAGGCTGCGCTGAGGCAGAGGCAGAGGCTGCGCTGAGGCAGAGGCAGAGGCTGCGCTGAGGCAGAGGCAGAGGCTGCGCTGAGGCAGAGGCTGCGCTGAGGCAGAGGCTGCGCTGAGGCAGAGGCAGAGGCAGAGGCTGCGCTGAGGCAGAGGCAGAGGCTGCGCTGAGGCAGAGGCTGCCCTGAGGCAGAGGCTGCGCTGAGGCAGAGGCTGCGCTGAGGCAGAGGCAGAGGCTGCGCTGAGGCAGAGGCAGAGGCTGCGCTGAGGCAGAGGCAGAGGCTGCGCTGAGGCAGAGGCTGCGCTGAGGCAGAGGCTGCGCTGAGGCAGAGGCTGCGCTGAGGCAGAGGCTGCGCTGAGGCAGAGGCTGCGCTGAGGCAGAGGCAGAGGCTGCACTGAGGCAGAGGCTGCGCTGAGGCAGAGGCTGCGCTGAGGCAGAGGCTGCGCTGAGGCAGAGGCTGCGCTGAGGCAGAGGCTGCGCTGAGGCAGAGGCTGCGCTGAGGCAGAGGCTGCGCTGAGGCTGAGGCTGAGGCAGAGGCTGCGCTGAGGCAGAGGCTGCGCTGAGGCAGAGGCTGCGCTGAGGCAGAGGCTGCGCTGAGGCAGAGGCTGCGCTGAGGCAGAGGCTGCGCTGAGGAAGAGGCTCCGTTGAGGCAGAGGCTGCGCTGAGGCAGGTGGTGTCAGTCGCACTGCAGTATGGAAGGATCTTATTGTACAGGTTGTAGATGTAGAATCTGAGCGGATGTAGCAGTCTTGACGGCATCGATATTAATCGAAGGAATCACCCAATAGTAGGCAAGGTACGGAATAGGTAATATTTTCGTCATTCAATTTCTTATATGGGGCAGTGACAACGAAAAATTTCAAATTTGCCGTCCGACCATTTTTAATTTTCTTGAAAAGTTGTGTACTGCGGGTTTCAAGGGCGGGGAATTCATTGGTGGTGACCAAAAACATCCCCCCAAAATATTTTCCAAGATACGGCCTTCCGTATTTTCCCAAGTTCAGTGTGCAGGCCTAATTTTTACGACCAATAACTCCCGAAACTAAAAGAGCGATTTTGATACTTTTTTTTTGCTTGGATCAGAATTAGTCTAAGAACAATTTGGCAATCACAGATTTTCGATTTTTGTCACGTGACCTCGTGAACTACTTTTTGCTCCGTGACCTTGACATGTGGGAAACTGAAATAAAACATTTCTTCTGCCCTGTGGGAAACTGAAATTAAAAATGTCTTCTGATGACTATTTGAGCTTCATTGATGTCCTTTCGTATAAAAAAGTGGAGTTCGACCTGTACAAATTATTTTTGAGTCTTGCAATGCTGACATAATACGCTGGACTAATCCCGATCCAAACAAACAAAAAAGTTATCAAAATCGTGTTTTAGTCTCTGAGTTATTCGTCAAAATTAGGCCTGCACAGTGAGCTTGGGAAATTTCGGAAGGCCTTATCTTGGAAAATATTTTTTGGGGATTTTTTTTGGGTCACCACCAATGAATTCCCCGCCCTTGAACCCCCCCAGTGCACAACTTTTCAAGAAAATTAAAAATGGTCGGACGGCACCCACCGGTTGTCTTACTGTGCCCCCATATGTAAAAAGTATGTAAGGTGCGTTTTAAAACGTAACTGATTATATGCTTCACAATACAGAGCTTCACCATTTTTGAACCATTAGTTTCCGCATATGCCTTACCGTGAGTGACAACGTTGCCTGCCTTACATTGACGCTTCGCCTGACCCCGTCTCAGGACCTGCGGAACGACCCGAACACGATGAAGGAGCTGAGCAAGATGAAGCAGGAACCGGTGCGGCCCGAGGAGGGTCGCGCCATGGCTGAGAAGATCAACGCCTTCGCCTACCTCGAGTGCTCGGCCAAGAGCAAGGAGGGCGTGCGGGAGGTGTTTGAGACGGCCACGAGGGCCGCGTTACAGGTACGGTGTCGGGGGGGGGGGGGGGGGGGCATGGGATGTTCAGGAGGGGGACGTGTCACGTTTCGGTCGGCACAAGGAGAGTGGTGGTTGAAGTTTGCTTTGGAAGCTGTCTCCTGAGTGTGGGTGCTTGCTGTTGCTGCTGGTGGTGGCGCAGTTGTTCTTATTGGTGTCGTGAAACGTGCGTATCTTCAGTGGTTTTCCATGACTCTGAATTGAAACTGGCACACAACTAGGCATATCTGAGAGCTTAGGAGCCAGATTTTAACACTTCAATTTCAATCACATCATAGCGACACAAAAACTGCTGTCGGTGGAAGTCACGTCACCCCAGGACTCTACTGTTACGTGCTTGTGCAACTGATTCGCTGAAATTACCAGCGCCATGCTGTCGACACCGTCGGCGCCTGTGGGTGGCGGCGTCTCCGGTGGTGGGTCGTGCGCTCTGTCAGCGCATGCCAACGGGTGTGGTGACGGTGCGCTACGCATCGTGTTTCTCATGTGACGACCGCAGGTGGTACAGCACTAGACTCTCATTTGAGAGGAACGTCAACTGATAAATAGGTGGCGGAATACCGTAGCTGATGTGTTTCATTGCGGCCCGTTTAGTTTGTCTTCTGATGGTCATGTGTCAGTCTTGTGGCTGGCTGCCTTCCTTCGCAAATCACACTGCGTGTATCACGGTGTCGTAAATAACGTCACGTACCGGTGCTAGCCTGACTGCCGGATGTCTAGGCGCCTATCATGCAGCGATATCGAGAGCTAGGATGTCGCTCATGAACCCCTCCCTCCACGCTGAGCCTCATTGACACCCCTCCCTCCCCGCTTCGCCTCACTAACATCTCCTGCCTTCCCGCTGCACAGGTCAAGAAGAAGAAGAAGCCCAGGTGTCGCCTGTTGTAAGGCGTGCAGTATCCAGGCTTGGCCTGTGGAAATGCGCCCGGTGCGGCGCGCTGCGTGACGCCAGCCGCGCCTTTCGGTGGAGGTGACACGCTCGTGTGGCGTTTGTACCGCGCCTGGCGTTGGTGCCGCGCTTGTGGCGTTTGCGCCGCGCTTGGCGTTTGTGCCGCGCGTGGCGGAGTGGCGAAACCGCCGTGGCTGGTGGGCGGCCCCGGCTCTGCCCGGAGCGGCCGGCCGCCGCCGCCGCTACTGCTCCCGCCGCCGCTGCTGCTGCCGCCGCCGCCGCTGCCGCTGCCGCTGCCGCTGCCGCCGGACCTCTATCTACCCATATATCCGTGTCTCCGTAATCGGTGTGCGTGTGACAGCGAGTGCAAGTGCGCCTGACCGCAGGCAGCCCGTGCGGCCGAACGACGGCTCGCCGTGCTTCGTGGTGAAGTGGGCGGAGCCGAGTCGAGGCGAGGCGAGCCGTGCCGTGCCGTACCGAGTCGAGGCGAGCCGTGCCGTGCCGAGTCGAGGCGAGCCGTGTCGAGTCGAGGCGAGGCGAGTCGAGGAAGTGAAGAGACACACCTGGCCGCGAATGATCGGGGAGGATTGTGTATTGATTATACTTAGTAGCTGTGGCTGGATTATTTTGGGTCATAGGAGGCGCATGAGTCACAACTATAATGAAACTAAGGATGTTTTGATATTTCCATGGATCCTTCGTACCAATAAATTTATTTAAAAAGTGCAGGGTGTTCACTCTTGCCCTCCGATGATGTTGTTTTGAGTAGTTTTCTACGCGGCGTCCGGATGCTGAAGGTGGCACGCCTTGCCGACATTCAAGACACCCAAGCCAAGTCGCCAGTTGTTAACACCGTATGGAAGGATTGCGTTAAGCTGGAGTACTCGCTTAGTGCTTTAACTGCAATTTGCTGACTTACTAGAGTTTGATGACTAAAGGCGGCCGCACACTGCGTCATTCGGCGCGCGATATCGCGGAATAAAGCTGGTCCGGACGAGCTTTTTCTGTGTAAATACCGCGGAATGTGGCAGTGATATCGCTTCAACACTTCTTTGCATTTGCCCACCTATGTCAATCATCAGGAGCATGTGGACATTCGTACGGTCTGTATTTTTTAGAGTGATGTTCCCTTTGAATATTGAGTTCTTTTATTTCTCAACCAAGTTACGGATAATTTTAAGACTTCTGGAAACTTTGACGCTTTCGCGCCTGCGGTATTCGGTAACTTCGGCTCGCTTATTTCAATGCATTTCCACAATAATAAAACAGGAACTTTGTAATTTGTATAAATATAAATATAATAAAAAAGGAACCTCATTCCTAACAGAAAACCAACATTCCATGGTACTTTTTTTCTGGCACATTTGACTCCTTCCTCGAATGAAATTTTCCACTAGCCAGTGGCCTACGGTAAGCTCAAGACAGACGGCGCCGCAGCAGCGTCCGCCGCTAGACCCCCCCCCCCCCCCTGCTGCAGCGTCTGTCGCTGGACGCCCCCCCCCCCCCTCCCCGGGCCGGCGCCACTGGAGACCGCTGACGTCGGCTCTGAGACAGAGCTGACCTCAGATGACGCTGTGTGAGTCACCTGTCCGCAGACCCCGCCTGGCCCCCGGCTGGCCGGATACGGCGACTCAGCACATCCTGGCCCTCCCGGCACCGACACGGGAAATGCCACTCACCTCGGCCAGGCGCCGGCCGGGCGGTGGCCACGGGTGGCGCTGGGTCAGGGGTAGTCTCGGGTGAAAGGGGCTCAACGGGTCCGACTAACGAGTAAGAATGCGTTCGGAAGGGCCATTCTCCCACGCATTTCGCGAAATCGTTTGCGATTGGCCGTTCGGAGAGCACGAAACGAGGGATTTCGCGAAATAACGTGGAATCGCCGGAGCGTGTCACGGGTCACGGCGGTGTTTTCAAAGATGGCGGCACACATTGAGGTAATGTCACATTGTAGAATCACCGATATAGATGAAAATATGTGATTTTCATAATTGGTAACTGTGTTATAATATGTGGCATGCTTCCAGATGCATATCATGTCTACTTGGGACCTATTAATAATTAATTGTATATTTAATTGCTTATAGTGGTGGTGATGACAATGGCCAATGGTGATTATTTTTTATTCTTGATTTGTTGTGTCATCTGTGATCAACAGTAGTCTCAAAATAATTGCTGCCAACCAAAGATAATTGTTATGAAATAATTGTTTAGATTCCTACATGACGCACATACGGCGAACCCGGCGATTTTTTCGCGAAATTCCTACCGAACGACCATGGTAAATTTCGCGAAGTTTTGCGCCTTCCGAACGCACCCACAATGTTGGGATTCGGGGATATTTGTGATCGGAATTCGCTGGTGCCCCTACCGAAGATAATCCATGCCAGTACATGCCATTGTTTAGTGAAGAAACATCCATCAACGTTCGTATGATAATTCACTTATAAGAAGCGCTATGTCTCGTCACAAAGAACGGGACTTCCTCCTCCTGATGTCGACAATGCCTTAAAGCGTTCCCACCCTCTCTTCACCAAGTCAGGACATACCAGATCTACAGTTCTCGCTAGAGCCGGTAAATACGAACACCGTATTCTAAATGGGGTCGAAACTGAGGGGCATGTCCCCTTAAATTGTTCGGATTTGAACATTAGGCCTATGAATGTTGCGTGGAAAGAGTTTCCTTTGGAACGCTGTTGTCCCCCCCCCCCTTATTTTGGTAGGTGGCGACGCCACTAACATCCCATAAGGACTGCTATACTTTGTTTGGTAGGAACCACACTCAACTCGTGACAACTGAACAGACATCAAGTGTCAATGTCAAAAGTTCCGGAATCTTGTGACCGCCACACATCGCGAAGTTCTGATTGTCTGAGGTCGACTGATAAGTTGTCCCGAGACGAGCTCCGCCCCACAACGCGGACCTCCGAGAGAAGTCCACGCGAGAGCGAAGATAACGTATCAGATGGGAGCGGCGCTTGGTATCCGGAGTTTTTGTCTTCAGTTTATTCACTTCAACATGTTCACACTCATCGACACTCACGCTGTATCAGAACAACAGTCAGATCAGCATTCAACGCCACTCATCAAAAAGCACCGCTTTTTGGGGGATATAGGACATTATTAAACGCACTCAACAACACTAACAATACAGGCGGGCGCCGCCCGCGCCGCCCGCGCCGCCCGCGCCGCCCTACTCTGCGAAGCGGCACCCGCCTCGCCACCGGCCGGGCGAGCGAGGCGTCAACCAGCTCGCGGACGCGATGGGTCGGCGCCCCGCACCCCGGCCGGCCTTGGTATCCGCGAGTTACCGGGCCCGTCTCAGTGTCTGACCAGTCTGTCCCAGTGTATGACCAGTCTGTCTCGGTGTCTGACCAGTCTGTCCCGGTGTCTGACTAGTCTGTCCCAGTGTCTGACCAGTCTGTCTCGGTGTCTGACTAGTCTGTCCCAGTGTCTGACCAGTCTGTCTCGGTGTCTGACCAGTCTGTCCCGGTGTCTGACCAGTCTGTCTCGGTATCTGACCAGTCTGTCCTAGTGTCTGACCAGTCTGTCCCAGTGTCTGGCTAGTCTGTCCCAGTGTATGACCAGTCTGTCCCAGTGTCTGACCAGTCTGTCCCAGTGTCTGACCAGTCTGTCCCAGTGTCTGACCAGCCTGTCCCGGTGTCTGTCCCAGTGTCTGACCAGTCTGACCAGTCTGTCCCAGTGTATGATCAGTCTGTCCCAGTGTCTGACCAGTCTGTCTCGGTGTCTGACCAGTCTGTCCTAGTGTCTGCCCAGTCTGTCCCAGTGTCTGACCAGTCTGTCCCAGTGTATGATCAGTCTGTCCCAGTGTCTGACCAGTCTGTCTCGGTATCTGACCAGTCTGTCCTAGTGTCTGACCAGTCTGTCCCAGTGTCTGGCCAGTCTGTCCCAGTGTATGACCAGTCTGTCCCAGTGTCTGACCAGTCTGTCCCAGTGTCTGACCAGTCTGTCCCGGTGTCTGACCAGTCTGTCCCGGTGTCTGACCAGTCTGTCCCGGTGTCTGTCCCAGTGTCTGACCAGTCTGACCAGTCTGTCCCAGTGTCTGACCAGTCTGACCAGTCTGTCCCAGTGTCTGACCAGTCTGACCAGTCTGTCCCAGTGTATGACCAGTCTGTCCCACTGTCTGACCAGTCTGTTCCGGTGTCTGACCAGTCTGTCTCGGTGTCTGACCAGTCTGTCTCGGTGTCTGACCAGTCTGCCCCGGTGTCTGACCAGTCTGTCCCAGTGTCTGACCAGTCTGTCCCAGTGTCTGCACAGTCTGTCCCGGTGTCTGTCCCAGTGTCTGACAAGTCTGACCAGTCTGTCCCAGTGTCTGACCAGTCTGACCAGTCTGTCCCAGTGTATGACCAGTCTGTCCCAGTGTATGACCAGTCTGTCCCACTGTCTGAACTCTGACCAGTCTGTCCCAGTGTCTGACCAGTCTGTCCCGGTGTCTGACCAGTCTGTCCCGGTGTCTGACCAGTCTGTCCCGGTGTCTGACCAATCTGTCTCGGTGTCTGACCAATCTGTCTCGGTGTCTGACCAGTCTGTCCCAGTGTCTGACCAGTCTGTCCTAGTGTCTGACCAGTCTGTCCCAGTGTCTGACCAGTCTGTCCCAGTGTTTGACCATTCTGTCCCAGTGTCTGACCAGTCTGTCCCAGTGTATCACCAGTCTGTCCCAGTGTCTGACCAGTCTGTCCCGGTGTCTGACCAGTCTGTCCCAGTGTCTGACCAGTCTGTCCCAGTAACTGACCAATCTGTCCCAGTGTCCGACTAGTATGTCCAGTCTGTCCCGGTGTCTGACCAGTCTGTCACGGTGTCTGACCAGTCTGTACCAGTGTATGATCAGTCTGTCCCAGTGTCTGACCAGTCTGTCATGGTGTCTGACCAGTCTGTCACGGTGTCTGACCAGTCTGTACCAGTGTCTGACCAGTCTGTCCCAGTGTATGATCAGTTTGCCCCAGTGTCTGACCAGTATGTCCTAGTGTCTGACCAGTCTGTCACAGTGTCTGACCAGTATGTCCCGGTGTCTGTCCCAGTGTATGACCAGTCTGTCCCAGTGTCTGACCAGTATGTCCAGTCTGTCCCGGTGTCTGACCAGTCTGTCACGGTGTCTGACCAGTCTGTACCAGTGTCTGACCAGTCTGTCCCAGTGTCTGACCAGTCTGTCTCGGTGTCTGACCAGTCTGTCCCAGAGTCTGACCAGTCTGTCTCGGTGTCTGACCAGTCTGTCCGTGTCTGACCAGTCTGTCTCGGTGTCTAACCAGTCTGTCCCAGTGTCTGACCAGTCTGTACCAGTGTATGATCAGTCTGTCCCAGTGTCTGACCAGTCTGTCCTAGTGTTTGACCAGTCTGTCCCAGTGTCTGACCAGTCTGTCCCAGTGTATGATCAGTCTGTCCCAGTGTCTGACCAGTCTGTTCCGGTGTCTGACCAGTCTGTACCAGTGTATGATCAGTCTGTCCCAGTGTCTGACCAGTCTGTCCCAGTGTCTGACCAGTCTGTCACGGTGTCTGCCCAGTCTGTACCAGTGTCTGACCAGTCTGTCCTAGTGTCTGATCAGTCTGTTCCAGTGTATGACCAGTCTGCCCCGGTGTCTGCCCAGTCTGTCCCAGTGTCTGACCAGTCTGTCCCAGTGTCTGACCAGTCTGTCCCAGTGTCTGACCAGTCTGTCCCAGTGTCTGACCAGTCTGTCCCGGTGTCTGTCCCAGTGTCTGACCAGTCTGTACCAGTGTATGATCAGTCTGTCCCAGTGTCTGACCAGTCTGTCTCGGTGTCTGACCAGTCTGTCTCGGTGTCTGACCAGTCTGTCTCAGTGTCTGACCAGTCTGTCCCAGTGTATGATCAGTCTGTCCCCCAGTGTCTGACCAGTCTGTTACGGTGTCTGACCAGTCTGTCCCAGTGTCTGACCAGTCTGTACCAGTGTATGATCAGTCTGTACCCCAGTGTCTGACCAGTCTGTCACGGTGTCTGACCAGTCTGTCCCAGTGTATGACCAGTCTGTCCCAGTGTATGATCAGTCTGTCCCAGTGTATGACCAGTCTGTCACGGTGTCTGCCCAGTCTGTCACGGTGTCTGACCAGTCTGCCACGGTGTCTGACCAGTCTGTCACGGTGTCTGACCAGTCTGTACCAGTGTCTGACCAGTCTGTCCCAGTGTCTGACCAGTCTGTCCCAGTGTCTGACCAGTCTGTACTGGCGTCTGACATCTTGTCCCAGTCGGAAAATTGTCAGACACTGTGAAACTGGTCAGACACCGGGACAGACTGGTCAGACACTGGGACAGACTGGTCAGACAGCGGGACATACTGGTCAGACACTGGGACAGACTGGTCAGACACTAGGACATACTGGTCAGACACTAGGACATACTGGTCAGACACTGGGACAGACTGATCATACACTGGGACAGACTGGTCAGACACCGGGACAGACTGGTCAGACACTGGGACAGACTGATCATACACTGGTACAGACTGGTCAGACACTA
The DNA here is from genome assembly GCA_036785665.1 of Chirona hameri. Taxonomy (NCBI): domain Eukaryota; kingdom Metazoa; phylum Arthropoda; class Thecostraca; order Balanomorpha; family Balanidae; genus Chirona; species Chirona hameri. Next base: position 28,596 of record JAXIVJ010013071.1, read on the forward strand.
GGACATACTGGTCAGACACTGGGACAGACTGATCATACACTGGTACAGACTGGTCAGACACTAGGACATACTGGTCAGACACTGGGACAGACTGATCATACACTGGTACAGACTGGTCAGACACTAGGACATACTGGTCAGACACTGGGACAGACTGATCATACACTGGGACAGACTGGTCAGACACCGGGACAGACTGGTTAGACACTGGGACACAAATAATTGATGAATTATGCTAAGATTAATTGTCTATACCTAATACCTAATGTAACTAATGTAGAAAAGAATCAGTTTAGTTGAACTTGTCTTTTATTCAATCACATAAAAAGAAACCTATATATAAAATAGAGACATGCCATACAGAAAAAGCAATGCGTTTAAGATTCATGGCCGACACAAATCACAAGGAATGTAGGTACGATGCACACGACAAATTAAGGCACTTCAATTGATGGCATGATAGTGTTTAAAAAGCACACGTCTGTGCCTCACAATATATACTGGTGTGCGTGACAATACCTGCCAACACCATGCACATTCGCCTCAACTTCGGCTAGACAACTCGACTCACGCCCTTTTCCCGTTCTCCCGCTCCAGGCCTTCTCCAGCTGTTGTATCCTAAGGAGCAGCAATGCAGTACATTATGATGACAACTAGAGACACCTAGCATCTGCGCATTCTTGAAAATGCCCATCTTATCTGCAATCCCTCTCTCAACATGCAACCATACTCACACGAGTGTAAAGCTAACTCAACCGAATGCACGTATAATGCCACGCCTCAACTTAAAGGGAATGTTTCACCTTTCTGAAAGTTGTCAAATATACGCTGGTTATAGTCGAAAATAAGTGAGAAAATAGTAATAAGTAAGATATAATAATAATATAATAATAACTATAATAAGATAAGATATAATAATAAGATATAATAAGAAATAAGTGAAAATAAGAAAAAGAAAGTAAGTGCTGCTGAAAACGATGGTGATATATTTATCTCACGAAAAGTCACTTAACTTTATACAAATTCAGTTGTAAATTTGGGATGATGTCATTATTGAGCTAAGACCGCCGGGGCTGACAAAGTGGGATTGGCTGACAAAGTGGCTGTCAGCCAATCAACGGCGGCACTAGCCTAGACCCCATTTTGAAAATTATAAATTAAATTGCTTAAAAACGGGTAAGTTTTTGGGAAAATAACCTTAGTATTTTCGACATTTAAAAAACGGCCAAAGATAATTGCTATCTCAGTTAAAAAACAATATAAAGATGAAACATTCCCTCTGAGTGGCACCTCTCTACCAGCTCGGCAAGGTAGTTGTCCGCCACCGTCGGTAGATGTCTCTGCACTCTGCAGTGCAGTCCACTCCGCCCACTTCACCGTGCTGCACAGTGTACAGTGTACAGTGTACAGTGTACAGTGTACAGTGTACAGTGTACAGTGTACAGTGTACAGTGTACAGTGTACAGTGTACAGTGTACAGTGTACAGTGTACAGTGTACAGTGTACAGTGTACAGTGTACAGTGTACAGTGTACAGTGTACAGTGTACAGTGTACAGTGTACAGTGTACAGTGTACAGTGTACAGTGTACAGTGTACACGCACCCGTAAGGCACCCACTCACACCGTGCTGTACATTGTACAGTGTACAGTGTACACGCACCAGTAAGGCACCCACTCACACCGTGCGCACGCAGGCTGAGTTCAGCTACTGCAATACCGGCTATCTCCCGTGAGGTGAGATCCTCCTCACGCCACGCGCACTGCGTGATACCACGTCGCGAGGTCTCCCGTGCTTCCTAAGGACATCATCCTGGCCACATCCACCCCCATGCCGCCCCGTGGCTGTGACCTGCACGCACCGAGGTCGACACCGAGGTCAGCGCCGATGTCAGGGCAGAGGTCAGCGCCGATGTCAGCACCGATACTGACACCGAGGTCAGCACCGAGACCGCCACCGAGGTCAGCACCGAGGTGGCTACGAGGCAAGCTCGGTGTCGGGCCCGGCTCCGTCGCCGCTGCCCAGGCCGTTAGTGATTGCCGATGGGTGGGACTGCGACACGTTACGGATGCGTTTCCCGATAGTCTCCACCTCGAAACCTGCAGCAGAGGCGGGGCGGGGTCAGTCAATGAACTGTATACATGGTTTTCCGTAATTTGCCATCGGGAACCATCGACATTATATAAACAGCAGTGCATTGTTTGCCGCACGTGATCACAACCAATCAGATTAAATAAGCAGCAAACAAAAAACATATTGCTCCTGGAGCGACGGCGTTTCGGACACATCGCGTGTTAATATACTCAGTTATTATTACAGTGTACTCAATAGGGAGTGTGGAGTTCAAAGAGGTCCGCATAGTGGGCCTAGTTGGGCGGCCGCCCACTAGGCCATTCGGCCGCGATTTTCCGCCAAGTTGCCGTGATTTTCCGCTAGTGCGACGGCCGAAATAAGCAAATCGCGCCTCCGAACGCCTTCATTCGGCCGGCGGAGTCGCGTTACGCCAGCGTTTCGCCGCGAAAAAAGCTGAGCATGCTCAGTTTTTCCGCCACGTAATCGCGAAACGCCAGCGACATGAGATAAGTTTCAGGTCAACAGTAAATGCAGCTGCACACTGCGCCATTCGGCGCGCGGGGCCAGCGATGTCGCTGCGATTTTCCGCGCATCTTCAGTTATTTTTCGCGTCCACGGCAGCCGAAACGATGAAAAACGCGAGTTAAAAGCGCGGAATGGCGGAACAAAGCTGGTCAGTACCAGCTTCTTCCGCGGCTGAACGCCGCGGAACCGCGGACGAGCAAAAATAGATCAGGTTAACAGTAGCGTATCTATGCAAGATAGAGGTACAAATTGTACACAGCATGTTCCTGCTGCTGTTAAATATGTTACGTGCAAGTTTCGTGGTTTTAAACTCATCTTCGTTAAAAAAAAATAACCATCAAGCGTTGCGAGTAGGGAGACAGGCTGTAGGCCGGCGAGCCAGGCAGGGCGGAATCTCGCGAGCGGACAGCGCCGAATCCGCCGAAACAAGGACGATATTCCGCTGTGTCGCCGCGATTTTCCGAGGCGAAATTTAACAGTGATATCGGGCGCCCTATGGCGCAGTGTGCGGCCGCCTTAACCGAGCGAATCCATGTAAGATGGGGAAACGAATTGTGTACAGCACGTTCTTGCCGCTATGCAATTTATGATGTGCAAGTTTCGTGGTGTTAACTTATATATTCGTGAACAAATGATCATAAAAAGTTTCGAGTAGGGAGACTGCTCGTAGGTTGACGGGGCCATATAGTAGCAACGTCGCCGCGATTTTCCGCCGCGGAAAAACGCGGCGACATCGCGGCCGAATGGCCTAGTGAGCGGCCGCCTTTAGTGCTAAGCAATGTTGTCCGTTTTAGTTTCCATGGCAACAGCATCGGCTTGGCCAATATATCTAATACAGACGTCACATATTCTCGTTCATCAGACATATCAGTAATTGTCAGTAATTCCACGCCACAAGTCCACTTAACGTCCAATCTTTATAGCTAGGGTATGCAACAGTCGGGTCCAATATAAGGTCTGATACACACTGGACAAAAATACCACGCGTTCATAACAGCCTGTGCTAGACTGCCGGTCACCTACGTTGACCAATACTGGCACGAGCCTGACGAGGTTCCAAAAAACTAATCAGATTTCGCTTCCTTGTGCATTAACATTGACGCAAGACAAACTACGAAAAACTGTTTAGACATTTGCTTAGAAGAGTTTAGCCGTATTTTTGTGAGAGGAGGTTATCACCTATGACTGCGATGCCCCCTTCCCCTTGGACCGGCCAGTGGCGTGGCTAACCGTGATGACTTACCGATCTTCGTCAGCTCCTCATGGTCCAGAATCTTCCTGCCGTCAAACACGTAGGCCGGCTTAGGC
>JAXIVJ010013072.1:0-7500 GCA_036785665.1 Chirona hameri
GTATATGTATATGTATATGTATATGTGTATATGTATATGTATATGTATATGTATATGTATATGTATATTGTATATGTATATGTATATGTATATGTATATGTATATGTATATGTATATGTATATGTATATGTATATGTATAGTAATATGTATATGATATTGTATATGTATATGTATATGTATATGTATATGTAATGTATATGTATATGTATATGTATATGTATATGTATATGTATATGTATATGTATATGTATATGTATATGTATATGTATATGTATATGTATATGTATATGTAATGTATATGTATATGTATATGTTATATGTATATGTATATGTATATGTATATGTATATGTATATGTTATATGTATATGTAGTATGTTTATGTGTATGTGTATGTGTATGTGTATGTAGTATGTGTATGTGTATGGTATGTGTATGTGTATGTGTATGTGTATGTGTATGTGTATGTGTATGTGTATGTGTATGTGTATGTGTATGTGTATGTATGTGTATGTGTATGTGTATGTGTATGTGTATGTGTATGTGTATGTGTATGTGTATGTGTATGTGTATGTGTATGTGTATGTGTATGTGTATGTGTATGTGTATGTGTATGTGTATGTGTATGTGTATGTGTATGTGTATGTGTATGTGTATGTGTATGTGTATGTGTATGTGTATGTGTATGTGTATGTGTATGTGTATGTGTATGTGTATGGTATGTGTATGTGTATGTGTATGTGTATGTGTATGTGTATGTGTATGTGTATGTGTATGTGTATGTGTATGTGTATGTGTATGTGTATGTGTATGTGTATGTGTATGTGTATGTGTATGTGTATGTGTATGTGTATGTGTATGTGTATGTGTATGTGTATGTGTATGTGTATGTGTATGTGTATGTGTATGTGTATGTGTATGTGATATGTGTATGTGTATGTGTATGTGTATGTGTATGTGTATGTGTATGTGTTATGGTGTATGTGTATGTGTATGTGTATGTGTATGTGTATGTGTATGTGTATGTGTATGTGTATGTGTATGTGTATGTGTATGTGTATGTGTATGTGTATGTGTATGTGTATGTGTATGTGTATGTGTATGTGTATGTGTATAGGTGTATGTGTATGTGTATGTGTATGTGTATGTGTATGTGTATGTGTATGTGTATGTGTATGTGTATGTGTATGGTGTATGTGTATGTGTATGTGTATGTGTATGTGTATGGTATGTGTATGTGTATGTGTATGTGTATGTGTATGTGTATGTGTATGTGTATGTGTATGTGTATGTGTATGTGTATGTGTATGTGTATGTGTATGTGTATTGGTATGTGTATGTGTATGTGTATGTGTATGTGTATGTGTATGTGTATGTGTTTGTGTATGTGTATGTGTATGTGTATGTGTATGTGTATGTGTATGTGTTATGTGTATGTGTATGTGTATGTGTATGTGTATGTGTATGTGTATGTGTATGTGTATGTGTATGTGTATGTGTATGTGTATGTGTATGGTGTATGTGTTGTGTATGTGTATGTGTATGTGTATGTGTATGTGTATGTGTATGTGTATGTGTATGGTATGTGTATGTGTTGTGTATGTGTATGTGTATGTGTATGTGTATGTGTATGTGTATGTGTATGTGTATGTGTATGTGTATGTGTTTGTGTATGTGTATGGTATGTGTATGTGTATGTGTATGTGTATGTGTATGTGTATGTGTATGTGTATGTGTATGTGTATGTGTATGTGTATGTGTATGTGTATGTGTATGTGTATGTTGGTATGTGTATGGTATGTGTATGTGTATGTGTATGTGTATGTGTATGTGTATGTGTATGTGTATGTGTATGTGTATTTGTATGTGTATGTGTATGTGTATGTGTATGTGTATGTGTATGTGTATTGTGTATGTGTATGTGTATGTGTATGTGTATGTGTATGTGTATGTGTATGTGTATGTGTATGTGTATGTGTATGTGTATGTGTATGTGTATGTGTATGTGTATTGTATGTGTATGTGTATGTGTATGTGTATGTGTATGTGTATGTGTATGTGTATGTGTATGTGTATGTGTATGTGTATGTGTATGTGTTATGTGTATGTGTATGTGTATGTGTATGGGTATGGGTATGGGTATGGGTATGTGGTTGGTATGGGTATGGGTATGGGTATGGTATGGGTATGGGTATGGGTATGGGTATGGTATGGGTATGTGGGTATGGGTATGGGTATGGGTATGGGTATGGGTATGGGTATGGTATGGTATGGGTATGTGTATGTGTATGTGTATGGTATGGTGGGTATGTGTATGTGTATGTGTATGTGTATGTGTATGTGTATGGTGTTGTGTATGTGTATGTGTATGTGTATGTGTATGTGTATGTGTATGTGTATGTGTATGTGTATGTGTATGTGTATGTGTATGTGTATGTGTATGTGTGTGTATGTGTTGTGTATGTGTTGTGTATGTGTATGTGTATGTGTATGTGTATGTGTAATGTGTATGTGTATGTGTATGTGTATGTGTATGTGTATGTGTATGTGTATGTGTTTGTGTATGTTGTATGTGTATGTGTATGTGTATGTGTTGTGTATGTGTATGTGTATGTGTATGTGTATGTGTATGTGTATGTGTATGTGTATGTGTATGTGTATGTGTATGTGTATGTGTATGTGTATGTTTATGTGTATGTGTATGTGTATGTGTATGTGTATGTGTATGTGTATGTGTATGTGTATGTGTATGTGTATGTGTATGTGTATGTGTATGTGTATGTGTATGTGTATGTGTATGTGTATGTGTATGTGTATGTGTATGTGTATGTGTATGTGTATGTGTATGTGTATGTGTATGTGTATGTGTATGTGTATGTGTATGTGTATGTGTATGTGTATGTGTATGTGTATGTGTATGTGTATGTGTATGTGTTGGTGTATGTGTATGTGTATGTGTATGTGTATGTGTATGTGTATGTGTATGTGTATGTGTATGTGTATGTGTATGTGTATGTGTATGTGTATGTGTATGTGTATGTGTATGTGTATGTGTATGTGTATGTGTATGTGTATGTGTATGTGTGTGTATGTGTTTGTGTATGTGTATGTGTATGTGTATGTGTATGTGTATGTGTATGTGTATGTGTATGTGTATGTGTATGTGTATGTGTATGTGTATGTGTTTGTGTATGTGTATGTGTATGTGTATGTGTATGTGTATGTGTATGTGTATGTGTATGTGTATGTGTATGTGTATGTGTATGTGTATGTGTATGTGTATGTGTATGTGTATGTGTATGTGTATGTGTATGTGTATGTGTATGTGTATTGTGTATGTGTATGTGTATGTGTATGTTATGTGTATGTGTATGTGTATGTTGTATGTGTATGTGTATGTGTATGTGTATGTGTATGTGTATGTGTATGTGTATGTGTTGTGTATGTGTATGTGTATGTGTATGTGTATGTGTATGTGTATGTGTATGTGTATGTGTTTGTGTATGTGTTTGTGTATGTGTTGTGTATGTGTATGTGTATGTGTATGTGTATGTGTATGTGTATGTGTATGTGTATGTGTTATGTGTATGTGTATGTGTATGTGTATGTGTATGTGTAGTGTATGTGTATGTGTATGTGTTAGTGTATGTGTATGTGTATGTGTATGTGTATGTGTATGTGTATGTGTATGTGTATGTGTATGTGTATGTGTATGTGTATGTGTATGTGTATGTGTATGTGTATGTGTATGTGTATGTGTATGTGTTATGTGTATGTGTATGTGTATGTGTATGTGTATGTGTATGTGTATGTGTATGTGTATGTGTATGTGTATGGTATGTGTATGTGTATGGGTATGGGTATGTGTATGGGTATGGTAGGGTATGGGTATGGGTATGGGTATGGGTTATGGGTATGGGTATGGGTATGGGTATGGTATGGGTATGGGTATGGTGTTGGGTATGGGTATGGGTGTATGGGTATGGGTGTGTATGGTGTATGTGTATGTGTTTTGTAGGTATGGGTATGTGTATGTGTATGTGTATGTGTATGTGTATTGTGTATGTGTATGTGTATGTGTATGTGTATGTGTATGTGTATGTGTATGTGTTTGTGTATGTGTATGTGTATGGTATGTGTATGTGTATGTGTATGTGTATGTGTATGTGTATGTGTATGTGTATGTGTATGTGTATGTGTATGTGTATGTGTTGTATGTGTATGTGTATGTGTATGTGTATGTGTATGTGTATGTGTATGTGTATGTGTATGTGTATGTGTATGTGTATGTGTATGTGTATGTGTATGTGTATGTGTATGGTGTATGTGTATGTGTATGTGTATGTGTATGTGTATGTGTATGTGTATGTGTATGTGTATGTGTATGTGTATGTGTATGTTGGTATGTGTATGTGTATGTGTATGTGTATGTGTATGTGTATGTGTATGTGTATGTGTATGTGTATGTGTATGTGTATGTGTATGTGTATGTGTATGTGTATGTGGTATGTGTATGTGTATGTGTATGTGTTGTGTATGTGTATGTGTATGTGTATGTGTATGTGTATGTGTATGTGTATGTGTATGTGTATGTGTATGTGTATGTGTATGTGTATGTGTATGTGTATGTGTATGTGTATGTGTATGTGTATGTGTATGTGTATGTGTATGTGTATGTGTATGTGTATGTGTATGTGTATGTGTATGTGTATGTGTATGTGTATGTGTATGTGTATGTGTATGTGTATGTGTATGTGTATGTGTATGTGTTTGTGTATGTGTATGTGTATGTGTATGTGTATGTGTATGTGTATGTGTATGTGTATGTGTATGTGTATGTGTATGTGTATGTGTATGTGTATGTGTATGTGTATGTGTATGTGTATGTGTGATGTGTATGTGTATGTATGTGTATGTGTATGTGTATGTGTATGTGTATGTGTATGTGTATGTGTATGTGTATGTGTATGTGTATGTGTATGTGTATGTGTATGTGTATGTGTATGTGTATGTGTATTGTTGTGTATGTGTATGTGTATGTGTATGTGTATGTGTATGTTGTATGTGTATGTGTATGTGTATGTGTATGTGTATGTGTATGTGTATGTGTATGTGTATGTGTATGTGTATGTGTATGTGTATGTGTATGTGTATGTGATGTGTATGTGTATGTGTATGTGTATGTGTATGTGTATGTGTATGTGTATGTGTATGTGTATGTGTATGTGTATGTGTATGTGTATGTGTATGTGTATGTGTATGTGTATGTGTATGTGTATGTGTATGTGGTATGTGTATGTGTATGTGTTGTGTATTGTGTATGTGTATGTGTATGTGTATGTGTATGTGTATGTGTATGTGTATGTGTATGTGTATGTGTATGTGTATTGTGTATGTGTATGTGTATGTGTATGTGTATGTGTTGTGTATGTGTATGTGTATGTGTATGTGTATGTGTATGTGTATGTGTATGTGTATGTGTATGTGTATGTGTATGTGTATGTGTATGTGTATGTGTATGTGTATGTGTATGTGTATGTGTATGTGTATGTGTATGTGTATGTGTATGTGTTGTGTATGTGTATGTGTATGTGTATGTGTATGTGTATGTGTATGTGTATGTGATGTGTATGTGTATGTGTATGTGTATGTGTATGTGTATGTGTATGTGTATGTGTATGTGTATGTGTATGTGTATGTGTATGTGTATGTGTAGTGTGTATGTGTATGTGTATGTGTATGTGTATGTGTATGTGTATGTGTATGTATGTGTATGTGTATGTGTATGTGTATGTGTATGTGTATGTGTATGTGTATGTGTATGTGTATGTGTATGTGTATGTGTATGTGTATGTGTATGTGTATGTGTATGTGTATGTGTATGTGTATGTGTTTGTGTATGTGTATGTGTATGTGTATGTGTATGTGTATGTGTATGTGTATGTGTATGTGTATGTGTATGTGTATGTGTATGTGTATGTGTATGTGTATGTGTATGTGTATGTGTATGTGTATGTGTATGTGTATGTGTATGTGTATGTGTATGTGTATGTGTATGTGTATGTGTATGTGTATGTGTATGTGTATGTGTATGGGTATGTGTATGTGTATGTGTATGTGTATGGTGTTGTGTATGTGTATGTGTATGTGTATGTGTATGTGTATGTGTATTGTGTATGTTGTGTATGTGTATGTGTATGTGTATGTGTATGTGTAGTGTATGTGTATGTGTATGTGTATGTGTATGTGTATGTGTATGTGTATGTGTATGTGTATGTGTTTGTGTATGTTTTGTGTATGTGTATGTGTATGTGTATGTGTATGTGTATGTGTATGTGTATGTGTATGTGTATGTGTATGTGTATGTGTATGTGTATGTGTATGTGTATGTGTATGTGTATGTGTATGTATGTGTATGTTTAGTGTATGTGTATGTGTATGTGTATGTGTATGTGTATGTGTATGTGTATGTGTATGTGTATGTGTATGTGTATGTGTATGTGTATGTGTATGTGTATGTGTATGTGTTGTATGTGTATGTGTATGTGTATGTGTATGTGTATGTGTATGTGTTTGTGTATGTGTATGTGTATGTGTATGTGTATGGTATGTGTATGTGTATGTGTATGTGTATGTGTATGTGTATGTGTATGTGTATGTGTATGTGTATGTGTATGTGTATGTGTATGTGTATGTGTATGTGTATGTGTATGTGTATGTGTATGTGTATGTGTATGTGTATGTGTATGTGTATGTGTATGTGTTATGTGTATGTGTATGTGTATGTGTATGTGTATGTGTATGTGTATGTGTATGTGTATGTGTATGTGTATGTGTATGTGTATGTGTATGTGTATGTGTATGTGTATGTGTATGTGTATGTGTATGGTATGTGTATGTGTATGTGTATGTGTATGTGTATGTGTATGTGTATGTGTATGTGTATGTGTATGTGTATGTGTATGTGTATGTGTATGTGTATGTGTATGTGTATGTGTATGTGTATGTGTATGTGTATGTGTATGTGTATGTGTATGTGTATGTGTATGTGTATGTGTATGTGTATGTGTATGTGTATGTGTATGTGTATGTGTATGTGTATGTGTATGTGTATGTGTATGTGTATGTGTATGTGTATGTGTATGTGTATGTGTAGTGTATGTGTATGTGTATGTGTATGTGTATGTGTATGTGTATGTGTATTGTATGTGTATGTGTATGTGGTTGTGTATGTGTATGTGTATGTGTATGTGTATGTGTATGTGTATGTGTATGTGTATGTGTATGTGTATGTGTATGTGTATGTGTATGTGTATGTGTTATGTGTATGTGTATGTGTATGTGTATGTGTATGTGTATGTGTATGTGTATGTGTATGTGTATGTGTATGTGTATGTGTATGTGTATGTGTATGTGTATGTGTATGTGTATGTGTATGTGTATGTGTATGTGTATGTGTATGTGTATGTGTATGTGTATGTGTATGTGTATGTGTATGTGT
>JAXIVJ010013072.1:12500-35000 GCA_036785665.1 Chirona hameri
CAGAGCATATGTTGCTGATGGTAATGGGTGTCTCATTGGTATCTTACATGCTGAGGGTAACCTTATTGTTAAATTATAACGTTATGGATCGGTGGTTACTGGTTAGACTGCCGTTTCCTGTGTCCCTGCAATTAACCCGCGACTTACTGGGGGGCTATTTTTTGCCCCCCCCCCCTCTCCCGTTATTTTACAATAACTCCTAAATCAACACCAGTATGGTCACCAATCTTACAGTACCTTCTCTCACATCAATTCTACACATGTTGGGTAAAGGAAAAAGTTGAGGTTATGATAGGTCAACCGGGAATGGCGTCAGAGAGACGTCATGTTCTTCGGTTTTGTTGCAAAATAATGGTTTTCGGACAACGCTGTCAAAGATATAATGTTTGAGATAAATTAAATTGTCTTAGATCAAATTACTGACAATAGACCGGGCTATCAAGCTGATATCTCGGATTTTTGAGTTTTCTGAAATTCAAAATTTTGAGAAATCCAAATATATATATATTTTTTTAATTTATTTTATTTAAAAAAAAACAGAATGATCCAAAAACCGGATAAGATGTTATTGAGACGTGTTTGGTGAATATGTGTACCAACTTTAAAGGCGATATCTTCAAAAATGACTGACTTATGACCTTTAAATGACAAACATCGACCACCACTCATAGCATTACAATGCATACAAAATGCATTTCCGTTTGTGCTTGTTACTTCTATTTATATAGCACAAACAATGTTCTAAAGTCATTTTTCGTGTTCTAGACGAAAAACAAACCCGTAAACATGTGTTACAACGTCTAAAGACCGTAATCTGCATTTTGACCACGTGACCTCGGATGAACTTCACCTGACCCATGGTCATACACAGCTTATAATGGTACTTAGAAGTGTCAGACACACGAATGATACCGATTTATCGACTTCTTATGCGTTTAATATCGCAATTTTCCGCGACAATTCCATCCATCCAGACCTTTTGACACGGTCAAACATTTTGAACTTGACCTGACCTGTGACGTCATCGGTGACCCCGAGATCAACAATATTATGTTTCCCTCGATAAATTACCCAGGCCTATCGAATGCCGTTTGCATTTCTATAATCAGTCCAGTAGTTCTGGAGATCCGAGGGGGAGGGGGGAAATAGCCCCCCCAGTAAGTCGCGTTATGAAATATACCCCAGTAACTCGCGGGTTAAGGCGCCATATATTATTGATTCAACTCGCCGTTGACTGGCGTCTCATCTCAGCCGAAGGTGACTGAGGGTAAATCTTGCTCCTCAGTCGAGACGTGGATACTGTTTGTCACACACGTTTTGAAAATCCAAGAAATGATTTGCAGCAAAAGCGGTGTTATTTTTGAGCAGTGTGGTATTCTTTGAATTTGTATGCCTTTATTTGTACGGCTTATTTTACGTTTAACTTAGTTTTCATCTAACTCGTAGATTGTGACGTTACTCAATTTGCAGTATCATAAAAGAAGTTATCGACATTTCCTCAGTTTGAAATACTTTTCTTTATAAATTAAGTCCGAATCATTTGAGTGAAAGAATTTTCGACGTCAGGTTTCGCGCTAAGCAGAGCTTGTTGCACAGGCCTTGACCCAACATCAGACCTCGTAAATTCATGATAACTGGCAGAATTTAGAAGAAGCGAAAGTTGTGCGTACCCGTACACATGGACAAGGTCTGCCCCGCCCTCTGACGTCGCCTGACCTGTGTGTGTGTGTGTGTGTGTGTGTGTGTGTGTGTGCGTGCGTGCGTGCGTGCGTGCGTGCGTGTGTGTGTGTGTGTGTGTGTGTGTGTGTGTGTGTGTGTGTGTGTGTGTGTGTGTGTGTGTGTGTGTGTGTGTGTGTGTGTGTGTGTGTGTGTGTGTGTGTGTGTGTGTGTGTGTGTGTGTGTGTGTGTGTGTGTGTGTGTGTGTGTGTGTGTGTGTGTGTGTGTGTGTGTGTGTGTGTGTGTGTGTGTGTGTGTGTGTGTGTGTGTGTGTGTGTGTGTGTGTGTGTGTGTGTGTGTGTGTGTGTGTGTGTGTGTGTGTGTGTGTGTGTGTGTGTGTGTGTGTGTGTGTGTGTGTGTGTGTGTGTGTGTGTGTGTGTGTGTGTGTGTGTGTGTGTGTGTGTGTGTGTGTGTGTGTGTGTGTGTGTGTGTGTGTGTGTGTGTGTGTGTGTGTGTGTGTGTGTGTGTGTGTGTGTGTGTGTGTGTGTGTGTGTGTGTGTGTGTGTGTGTGTGTGTGTGTGTGTGTGTGTGTGTGTGTGTGTGTGTGTGTGTGTGTGTGTGTGTGTGTGTGTGTGTGTGTGTGTGTGTGTGTGTGTGTGTGTGTGTGTGTGTGTGTGTGTGTGTGTGTGTGTGTGTGTGTGTGTGTGTGTGTGTGTGTGTGTGTGTGTGTGTGTGTGTGTGTGTGTGTGTGTGTGTGTGTGTGTGTGTGTGTGTGTGTGTGTGTGTGTGTGTGTGTGTGTGTGTGTGTGTGTGTGTGTGTGTGTGTGTGTGTGTGTGTGTGTGTGTGTGTGTGTGTGTGTGTGTGTGTGTGTGTGTGTGTGTGTGTGTGTGTGTGTGTGTGTGTGTGTGTGTGTGTGTGTGTGTGTGTGTGTGTGTGTGTGTGTGTGTGTGTGTGTGTGTGTGTGTGTGTGTGTGTGTGTGTGTGTGTGTGTGTGTGTGTGTGTGTGTGTGTGTGTGTGTGTGTGTGTGTGTGTGTGTGTGTGTGTGTGTGTGTGTGTGTGTGTGTGTGTGTGTGTGTGTGTGTGTGTGTGTGTGTGTGTGTGTGTGTGTGTGTGTGTGTGTGTGTGTGTGTGTGTGTGTGTGTGTGTGTGTGTGTGTGTGTGTGTGTGTGTGTGTGTGTGTGTGTGTGTGTGTGTGTGTGTGTGTGTGTGTGTGTGTGTGTGTGTGTGTGTGTGTGTGTGTGTGTGTGTGTGTGTGTGTGTGTGTGTGTGTGTGTGTGTGTGTGTGTGTGTGTGTGTGTGTGTGTGTGTGTGTGTGTGTGTGTGTGTGTGCGACGAGTGCGACCGCTGCCACCGGCCGCAGGCCATCCTATTCAGTGACAAATAGCGAGTGCCGAAGTGACTTGAACCCGGCCTGCCACACTGAGTGAGGTATCCGTATATTATACAAGGAGTATCGTCTACGCGCTCAGGCTTAGCCAATTGTCCGAGCGCTCAGGCTTGGCCTATTGTCGACTTTCTTCAACACTACGCCTACGGACATTCCTGCTGACGCCGCTTGCCTCACCTGTTGTCTGTTTTTATAATCTTAATAGCTCTGGGACTAAGGCACTTGCAGCGTCGTGACAAAACCAATCGACGCAAGAGGTGGCTCTTCATCTTAAACTTTGGGTCCCATCACTTTCGGGTGCGTCGTTTGTTCGTGGCGCCGCGTGCAAAAACGGACGATTCCTCCATTGACAATGCACTAATTAGCGAAAACGCCGCGTACGAAATTATCGAACAAACATTGTTGCATACCTGGCTGATATTTCGACAACCACAAGTTGCACCGACACGCCAAAAACACAGATGTGCAGAGGAAGAAGCGGCACACAATATCCACTGTCGGTCCATCAGTGGCGCGTTGCACGTGCAAAGTTATTCGCTAAACAGCTGCAATTTAGGCTTATATCAAGTTTTTCACGATTCAAATCAGTGCTCGGAACCAATTTTTTTTTTTTTTTTTAATTTTGTCAGAATGTTTTGTATGGATGGATTTCCGAGGTCAGGACCCGCGCTAAGCAGAGCTTGTTGTGCAGGTTCTGATCTCACCACCCGATCGCGCAATTCCTGTTGGCCGGCAGAATTTAGAGAACCAATGGGACGTCAAGTGATGAAACTTTGCCAATGTGTAGGCCTATGCATCGTCTCTAAAATGCATGTACAAATTAACGTTCTAAAGAAATATTTCAGTGCTATAATCCGCCTGTAACATACCCATTGCCAATGTTTTCCAACGTCAATTTTGCAAACCGCCGTACCGTCAACAAAAAATGTGTTCTAAGCGATACAAATCACATGGCCGGAAAGTGCATTCAAAATCATCTATTACCCACCCAAAATGTATTCATATATACAAACATTAAGCTTAAAATGACAGATTCCCTAAAACGCTACAAGAAATATGCCGCGCCGATCAAAAAAACTCCCGACTGGAGAATGAGTCTTGGTTGCTATGGAGACCACCGTTGTTACGGCCACCGTCTGGCGCCGCTTTGCGGCCGGCGATAGAACTGTATATGTGCAGTCCAGCGTCAGTGGGACGAGAGCGGGCGTTGGTGGCGGTTGTGTTGCGCCCGCCCGCAGCGCTCGCCATCCACACCCACACCCACACCCAATTGAAGGCTATATACATTGCAGACCATATAAATTAAAGGACAAATACACACCCCCGCCTAGAGGGTGAGAGGGTCACTCCCGACCGGAGATTGAGTCTCTGTTACTATGGAGACAGTCGCTGCCTGTATCCCGCTACTGTATCGAAGATAAGCCATGGCTATCATCGGCCGATCTAGCTTAGTGCCAAGGCATCAAACTTTGGCGCAGAGGGGCCCGGTTCGAATCCCGGCGGCAAGTGCTTTTTCGACACGAACGAACGACCCACCTGATCGGATTGAATTGGACGCGCCCGACACGCCCGACACCGCCCCGACACTGCCCCGACACCGCCCACGCCCACCGCCCACCACACACGCCCACCGACCACCCGCCCACCACCCACCGCCCCGCCACCGCCCCGCCACCGCCCCGCCACCGCACACCGCCCCGCCACCCACCACCCACCACCCACCGCCCACCGCCCACCGCCCACCGCCCACCGCCCACCGCCCACCGCCCACCGCCCACCGCCCACCGCCCACCGCCCACCGCCCACCGCCCACCGCCCACCGCCCACCGCCCACCGCCCACCGCCCACCGCCCACCGCCCACCGCCCACCGCCCACCGCCCACCGCCCACCGCCCACCGCCCACCGCCCACCGCCCACCGCCCACCGCCCACCGCCCACCGCCCACCGCCCCACCACCGCACACCGCACACCGCACACCGCACACCGCACACCGCACACCGCACACCGCACACCGCACACCACCCACCGCCCACCGCCCACCGCCCACCGCCCACCGCCCACCGCCCACCGCCCACCGCCCACCGCCCACCGCCCACCGCCCACCGCCCACCGCCCACCGCCCACGCCCACCACCCACGCTCACCGCCCACCGCCCACCGCCCACGCCCACCACCCACGCCCACCGCCCAGCGCCCCAACACCCCAACACCGCCCCAACACCACCCTGACACTGCCCCGCCTAACGCCCACCGCCCACACCCCACCGCCCACCGCCCACCGCCCACCGCCCATTGTCAACGCCCACCGTACACGCCCACCGCTCACGCCTACCGCCCCAACACCGCCCCGACACCGCCCCGCCATCGCCCCGCCATCACCCACCAACGCCCGCCACCGCCCCAACACCGCCCCGACACCGCCCCGCCATCGCCCCGCCATCACCCACCAACGCCCGCCACCGCCCCGCCATCACCCACCAACGCCCGCCACCGCCGCCACGTCCGCCACGCTCGCCTGCTATATAAATTAGCTGGCTATATCAATTGCAGGCTATAGAAATTGCAGGCTATATACATTACACCCATCTAGTCCTATATTATAAAAGCAGTAGTGTCGACTTTCTTCAACACTAGCGCCTATGGAAAAGCTTCAGCCTCACCTGTTGTCTTATGTCAGAATCTTAATAGCTCAGGGACTAAGGCACGCAGGGCGTCGTGACAAAAACTAATCGACTCGACTGGTGACTAAATATCTGAAATTTTGGGTCCCATCACGGTCGGGTGCGTCGTTTGTTCGTGGCGCCGCGTGCAAAAACGGACCATTCCTCCATTGACAATGCACTAATTAGCGAAAACACCGCGTACGAAATTATCGCCCAAACATTGTTGCATACCTGGTTGATATTTCGGCAACCACAAGTCGCACCGACAAGCCGAAAACCCAGATGTGCAGAGGAAGAAGCGGCACGGAATATCCACTGTTTGTCCATCAGTGGCGCGTTGCACGTGCGAAGTTAATCGCTAAACAGCTGCAATTTAGGCTTTTATCAAGTTTTTGCACGATTCAAATCAGTGCTCGGAACCAATGGGACGTGAAGTGATGCAACTTTGCCAATGTGTAGGCCTATGCATCGTCTCTAAAATGCATGTAAAAATTAACGTTCTAAAGAAATATTTAAGTGCTAAAATCCGCCTGGAACATACCCATTACCAATATTTTCCAACGTCAATTTTGCAAACCGCCGTACCGTCAACAAAAAAATGTGTTCTAAGCGATACAAATCACATGGCCGGAAAGTGCATTCAAAATCATCTAATACCCACCCAAAATGTATTCATATATACAAACATGTAGCTTACAATGACAGGTTCCCTAAAACGATACAATAACTACGTCGCGCCTGTCCAAATCATTCGACCGGAGATTGAGTCTCGATTACTATGGAGACCTTCGCTGCCTGTATCCCGCTACTGTATCGAAAATAAGCCTTGGCTGCCATCAGCCGACCTAGCTTAGTGGTATGTCCTCAGACTTTGGCGCAGAGGAGCCCGGTTCGAATCCCGGCGACGGTCAATTGCTTTTCGACACGAACGAATCTTAGGCCGACCTGATCACAACACCCACAACACCCACAACACAAAACACCAACAACACGAACAGCACCAACAACACCAACAACACCAACAATACCAAACACACCAACAACACCAACAATACCAACAATACCAACAACACCAACAACACCAACAATACCAAACACACCAACAATACCAACAATACCAACAATACCAACAGCATCACCAGCACCAACAACACCAACAACACCAACAATACCAACAACACCAACAACACTTGTTACTGCGGGCAAACACATATTGTACTGGAGTTGCTGTGTATTCACTGCCTCATTTGTTTTGTCCCCAGACACTCACTGAACCCTCAAGTTACTGTTCATGTTCATGCTGTGTCGAGTAAAGATAATGGCAGTGTGTCGACGCAGCTCATGACTGTATTTGTGGAGACTACAGCACATTGCTTGAGGCTCATACCTACTGATCAGGGACAGAGTGAGTAAGACTGTTGTGTATTTGGGATGAGTGTAGCTGCATTTAAGTTGGGTGTACCCTGCTGTCATACTGTCCTGCTATACTGAATGGTTTTGACATCCTCACTGTGAAGCATTGCCTGGCAAATAGGGTGCAGCTGCTTGCTGATTCCGGCGACTACTTGTGCCTTTCATTGTCGTTTTGCACAGTAACGTATAAAACACGGAAGTTGAGTCGTGCTGGTTTATTTCGCATTGTCATAGGTCACTGGTCAGCAATTGTTCATTGATGCTCAGGCATTAGATTGTAAGCACTTGTCCACTGTGTGCTTCCCAGGATTTTACGGCAACAACGGCAACGGTGGCTACTGTGGAAATGGCAACATGTAAAGTAATTCAGTGACAATATAGAGCAAAACCTGTTGACTGTTTTCCTGCCAACCACTGGCCGCCACAACACTAACAACACTAACAACACCAACAACACCAACAACACCAACAACACCAACAACACCAACAACACCAACAACACCAGCAACACCAACAACACCAACAACACCAACAACACCAACAACACCAACAACACCAACAACACCAACAACACCCCGCCACGCTCACCTGCTATATAAATTAGCTGGCTATATCAATTGCAGGCTATATAAATTGCAGGCTATATACATTACACCCATCTAGCAACATCTAAAGCTCAGCGCTCTACCGTCTGAGCTACAGGGGCGAACAAGTTAATGCTGGTTAAAGTCTGGAGCTTGATAGCTTTATTGGTGTCTGATCTATTGCTATTGCCAATGGTCGTTAGAAGAATGTCTACACCAGTCAATGTCGGTTAGGTACCATACACCAGCAACAATCAATAAAAGGTGTCTGGATATAGGTTAGCTATGACCTTTGCACCACATATTTTACAAATGATGCTGCTTTGTGACTGTGTTACGAATGTTTTCGCAAATGTCTGTCACGAAAGAAATGCATGACGGCTGATTGATAGGGAAGTTAGAAATGTGGATGAACGAAAAAAACACCGTTACATATACTGTTGATTTTCCTGGTATCTTTTGTATCGATAGTACGATATATTCTAAGCTACGTTTAACGAAAAAATAGCGCAATCGATAACGTAGCAAAATATAACGTAACGTAATTCGGTAGCGTAGCTTTGGCCTAAAAACCATACGTAGCGTAGCGTAATCCCGTAGCGTTGCGTAGCGTACGCCATCACTGATGATGAATAGGTACCAACGAACTTGGATTTGGTTTTGTGCTGGTATTTCTTGATTGCATGGTACTAATGCTGGTACCAGGTCAAGGTTATTCTAGTGGCATGTAATCTGCTGTCATTGAATAATCTGCTTATCAGGCATACAAAAAGCGGTAATAATTATTGACATCCACAGTTTTTGTATCTAGCAATGGTGACTGTGATCTTTCACCTTCTTCGATGGAACGTTTTGAAAGCTAGTATGGGCTGCAGTTGTATTTATGAAACAGGCCTGCTTCTCCTTGTGACAGATGCGTCAAGACTAACCCCATATTATATCTTGTTTAATGGAATAGGTCATGTCAAAAACGCACATATCCAGGCATTCTGTAGAATGCCTAGGCAATCTATAGAATGCCTAGGCAATCTACAGAATGCCTGACCGGCTGTGCATACTATAGAATGTCTAGGCAATATATAGAATGCCTGACCGGTTAGGCATTCTATAGAATACCTAGGCATTCTGTAGAATGCCCGATTCTTCACATTGCCTGTAAAATATACACAGAATGATTGTTAACTTATTTTGGTAACATTGTCAGCCAGCAGAAGCAATTACCAGCAGAAGCAGCTGACAAGAGCAGTGCGCATGCGTTGCACGTTTCTCAGGATTGCCTCTCTGAGGGAGGAGCAGAACACCACGAGAACAAACGGCAGCAGGTGCGTGATGCCGGACGATGTGATCAGGACGCCTAATTTCAGGTGATCCATATCGCTGCTGGTGAGGAACGGCTGCGGCTGCTGGTCCAGCGAGAGGCTGATGAGCGCAGGCCCGCCCAGACCCACCAGCATCGCCGCCAGGTGGGAGCAGGAAGAGATCCAGGTCACCACATCCATCCTGGACTGAAGCCGGCGGCCGGCTGGCGGCGGGACGACTGAATGGCCGCCGGTACCGCGCCCGGCGCCGGCTGCTGCCACCGGTGGGGGCGGCGGCGGAGGTGGTTGCGGGGAAGACGCCCCCGTCGTAACTCCGGGCCGAGGCTCCCCGGCGGTGTGCGGATAGTCGTTCTCGTTCAGCTCGGCGATGCTCAGCAGCGGCTTCAGTCGGGAATTGGTCTTCCTCGTGTTTCCCAGCGGCAGCCAGGTCGCCCTCTGTCCGGAGGTTGATGACTTGTCCGTCCTGCTCCTGGATGGTGCACCACGCTCTACCGACCGGGTGCCCTCCGGGGATGAGGCGAGTGTTGAACCCTGCTGGCAGGTTCCAACGCCGCTCTGGCTGGAGGTGCTGGCGGCAGTACGTTCAGCGACTTGGTTTTCTCTCGCTGTACTGCAGGAACCACCATCGCTCGCAATGGTGGCGGGACGGTCCAGTGGCGAAGGTCTCCTGGTCTCTGGAGCTTCTCCGCTACCTCTGCGCCGAAGCGAGTGTGTTAGCAACACGCGGTGGACGCAGCAGCCGCCGCCGCACAGCAGCAGCTGGCGTAGCGACACGCCGCAAACGCAGCAATCTCCGCCGCCGCGCCGCACCACCTTCCACAGCACGGCGCCGTAGCAGAAGGCGGTAATAGTGATGCCAATCGCGTCGCTGCCGAGCAGCAGGGGCAGGATGCGGGCTATGTGCGGCGGCTTGATGCAGAGGACAGACCGGCCAACCGAGTCAGATACGGCGAGGGCCTGGCACTGGTACGGTTCAAGGCTAAAAATGGCCGCCACCAGAGCGTAGGCCAGCAGGAGCGGCGAGGCGCCTGCCAGCAGGAGAGAGCGCCAGGACGTGGACGGAGACACCTCAAGCACCACCTGCAGGAAGCGCAGCACGGCCACCGCAGTGAAGCAGGTCAAGACTGTCTCCTTGGCGGTGAGGAACGCAATGGCCTCGGCGGTGCACAGCTTGTACCAGCCGCCGAAGTGGTCGACGGTGAAGGAGACATTCGCCGTCAACAACATCAGGTTGGTGGCAGCTAGAGCCACCACCACCGCGTTCACCGACGTACGGAAACGCACTTCGCTTGTGATCGTGTACGCCAGCAGACCGTTGAGCACGACCCCAGTGAGGCAGAGCGTGCTTGAAATCAAAGTATTGACCAAATACAGCGAGCTGTCGATGTCTTCTGCACGATCACAAATCGTCCCGCCGTCCGGTGCCTCCCGGCAGGTGAGAACATCTTGCGCAGCGTCCTCACAGGTGGCGACACGGCCGGGCTCCATGTCCTATACACCAACGAGAACCACGAGTACCACGAGTCCCGCGCTCCGCTTCCGGCCTCCGACGACAGGTGACAACGGCCGCCGCGATCGTCGACGACTGCCGACGCGACTGTCGACGACTCCGACGCAACACTGACCGGCAGGTGCACCTAGTTGCGCCGGGAGGCCAACGCTGTCGACGCAAACGTGCATAGTTACTGCGCCGACGTTGCTGTCTGCTGACGGAGTGAACGATGTAACTGCGGGCGTGAGAAGACGTTGACAGAGCTGAGATGATTGGTGTGGCGCTGATGTAGCGAATGATTAGCGACTTCCGTGAACAGTGATTTTTTTTTATCGCTTACAAAACGCTGTATTTTATGCAATGAGTCGCATAAACGTGGGGATCAATGCGTTCCTTAAACCGCGAGTTACTGGGGTATATTTCATAACGCAACTTACTGGGGAGTGGGGGGGGCTATTCCCCCCCCCCCTCCCCTTCGGATTTCTGGAACTACTGGACCGATTGTAAAAATTAAAACGGCATTCGCTAGCCCTGGGAAATTTATCGAGGGAAACATAATATTGTTGACCCTCGGGGTCACCGATGACGCCCCAGGTCAGGTCAAGTACAAAATATTTGACCGTGTCAAAAGGTCTCGATGGATGGAATTGTCGCGCAAAATTGCGATATTAATCCGCGAGTTACTGGGGGGCTATTTTTTGCCCCCTCCCGTTATTTTGCAATAACTCCTAAACTAACACCGATATCGTCACCAAACTTGCAGTACCTTCTCTCACATCAATTGTACACATGTTGGCAAACGGAAAAATATGAGGCTATGATAGGTCAACCGGGAATGACGTCAGAGTGACGTCATGTTCTTCGGTTTTTGTTGCAAAATAATGGTTTTTCGGAAAACGCTGTTAAGGGTACGATATTTGAGATAAACTAAATTGTTTTAAATCAAATACCTGACAAAAGACCGGGCTATCAAACTGCCATCTCGGATTTTTTAGATTTTTTGAAATTCAAAATTTTGAGAAATACAAATACTTTTTTTAAAAAAAAAAAAATCAAGAAAAATCAGAATTATCCAAAAATCGGAATATATGTGATCGAGACGTATGCGGTAGATATGTGTACCAAATTTAAAGTTGATATCTTTAACAATGACCGAGTTATGACCTTTAAATGACAAAAATCGATCACTTCTCACAGCATTACCATGCATAAAAAACGCATTTCCATTTTTGCCTTTTTCTTCTATTTATATGGAACAAACAATGTTCTAAGATCATTTATCGCGTTCTAGACGAAAAACAAACTCATAAACATGTGTTACAACCCCTAAGGACCATAATCTGCAGTTTGACCTCGTGGCCTCGGATGACCTTGACCTGACCCAAGGTCATAAACAGCTTAGAAAGGTACTTAGAAGTGTCAGACACACGAATCATACCGATTTATCGACAGCTTATGCGTTTAATATCGCAATTTTGCGCGACAATTCCATCCATCGAGACCTTTTGACACGGTCAAACATTTTGTACTTGACCTGACCTGTGACGTCATCGGTGACCCCGAGGTCAACAATATTATGTTTACCTCGATAAATTGCACAGGGATATCGAATGCCGTTTTAATTTTTATTTCGGTCCAGTAGTTCCGGAGATCAGAAGGGGGGCAAAAAATAGCCCCCCCTCCCCCAGTAAGTCGCGTTATGAAATATACCCAGTAACTCGCGGGTTAAACGCATAAGCAGTCAATAAATCGGTATGATTCGTGTGTCTGACACTTCTAATTACCATTACAAGCCGTGTATGACCTTGGGTCAGGTCAAGGTCATCCGAGGTCACGAGGTTAAACTGCAGATTACGGTCATTAGGGGTTGTAACAAATGTGTATGGGTTTGTGTTTCGTCTTGAACGCCAAAAATGACCTTAGAATATTGTTTGTTCCATATAGATAGAAGTAAAAAGCAAAAACGGAAATGCATTTTTTATGCATAGTAATGTTGTGGGAGGTGGTCGATTTTTGTCATTTAAAGGTCATAAGTCAGTCATTTTGGAAGATATCGACTTCAAATTGGGTACACATATTCACCGAACACGTCTCAATAACATATTATCCGGGTTTTGGAAAATTCTGATTTTTTTCTTCAAAAACAATTTTGTTAAAAAATTGGATTTCTCAAAAATTTTAATTTCAAAACAACTAAAAAACCGAGATAGCAGTTTGATAGAACGGTCTATTGGCATAAATTTGATTTAAGAGAATTTAATTTATCTCAAGCATTGTATCTTTGACAGCGTTTTCAGGAAACCATTATTTTGCAACAAAAACAGAACATGACGTCACTCTGACGTCATTGCCGGTTGATCTATCATACCCTCAACTTTGTATTTGGCCAACATGTGTAGAATTAATGTGAGAGAAGGTACTGCAAGATTTGTGACAATACTGGTGTTGGTTTAGGAGTTATTGCAAAATAACGGGAGGGGGCAAAAAATAGCCCCCCCCCCAGTAAGTCGCGGGTTAACCTGTATCATCCCAGGTATCCGACAACTTGGAGGAAAACTGTCATTTGTACACAAAATGCTCATTTTGTCGAGTTCCGAAATCAAAAATTGTATCGCCCCCCCCCCCCCGTTTACCCCCCACGGGATGTGACATATATGTCACGCTGGGCAGAAGCGAGTACATTTTCCGTCAATTTTGCGGGAACAAATAATGTCGTTTTGGACGGTTGAATTGCCTACCAATCATGGTCATTGCTATTTTCCAGGATATGGGCATGTTTGATACCTATTTAGAATGACATGGGTGACAAAGGAGGCACAGAGGCGAATCCAGGGGGGGGGAATTGAAATCGGTCAATGCATGCCCGTTCTCCAAACCAACGGTTGGTGTGCTATTTCACTCTACATAAGTTCTCAAAATTGATACAAGCCTACAATGCTGTTTGTAAGATACAGCTAAATGGATACTATATCTAGGCTTGTATACAAATAATATATATGTGCTGTGTAAATGCATGCACCTATATACATACATATTGTTCACCGCATAGGCGGATCTAAGAGAGACAACACAGAAGATCATTAGAATAACAAAATAATACGGTGTATGATATTTGGCAATGTTTTACCAACCTTTTCAGACATTTTCCTTTGTTTCTGTCTGAAATAGATTCCGAACAACAACAAAATGAAATTTCAAAGTAAAATTTATAGTTTTGTATTGTGCTCTGTTCAAAGTTAATGCGCATTGGGCGGCACTTTGAACGTTTCATTTTTTAATATTTTCAATGAGTTCATGATCATTGCAGGGGTGAAATCAAACACTTATGAAGAGTTACGATGCTGAGAATTCTGAAAAGTTGAAACT
Organism: Chirona hameri; assembly: GCA_036785665.1. Taxonomy (NCBI): domain Eukaryota; kingdom Metazoa; phylum Arthropoda; class Thecostraca; order Balanomorpha; family Balanidae; genus Chirona; species Chirona hameri. The sequence goes on from JAXIVJ010013072.1 coordinate 26,383, forward strand.
AGCCTGGGAAGTCCCACGGCAGGTCTGAAAGGGCCCTTGTCAGGAACTAGAGGGCCATGCGTTAACCTGAGAGGGTCATGCGTCGACCTGAGAGGGCCTTTAGTCAGCCTGGAAGGGCCCTAAGTAAGTCTAACGGACCCATAACCAGTCCTGATAGGGCGGGTCAGGCCTGGGGGCCCCTACAGGTCTGGGAGGGCCCTCGAACAGGCTGAGAGGAACGGCACCTGGCTTGATAGGGGGGTTCTTCACCAGTTTGAGAGGGCCCTTAATCGGTGAGCGGTGATCCAAAGACCGATAAGCCCTTGCCAGGCTTTAGAGTGCCCTTCGCTGGTCTGAGAGGGCCAATATCAGTTTGAAAGGGCCTTACGCCGGCCTGAGGGGATCCTAAGGGGACATACCTGAGAACCCCTGCCTGGCCTTGGAAGCCCCTCAGCCGATCTGAGACGGTCCTTACTAGGTCAAAGAGGACCCTCTGTCCCCCCGACAAGTCTAGGAACCCCGACAAGTCTGAGAGTCATTGGCACGTCTTATGCTCCAGCGGTATGATTGTGGCTTTCTGGACTTTAAAGGGAATAGGTCACATTTAAAAATGTCTTAAAATTTGGCTATACCTGAGAAGATATTCCTGAGAAGATATTCGTCTTCACATATATGAACTAAGCAGTGCAACAACAGTGAAATCAGTGAATAACAATGTCGATATTAACAAGTGATAAGAAAATGCATGGACTTGCCGAAGTACAGATGCGTGACAAATGCTTGTCCGGAGCAGTAGAGCGCGGTCTAAATTAACTACAAAAAACGTGCGAACTTGGACAAAAAGCACAAAACTCTGCTGATAACTAACAAACAAAAAACAAGTGCGGTAAACACTACCATCATAGTATGTATGTAGCGTTGGAGCAGCTACTACAATGGTGCGAATGAGTCTAGCATCCAGTCAGGCTCTTTGTGAATGACTTTGCTAGTGACAGCTGGCAGTCTCCCACGGTGACGGAGCCTGTTGCAGATCCAGCCATGTCGTTGCGTTTCCCCGACCACGTTGCTGGCCGCCTCCGTTACCACCTTGACAGCACGTTCCACAGCGACTGTATGAACTGGATACGGGGGCACAACCAGCGGCGCGTTCCGGAGGCCATCCAGCTGTGCGTCGCTGAGAGCCATCGCCAGGGGCGGCTCGGTGATCAGCTCTGCATTCCAGTCCAACAAGTCGGTGTACTTCTCGGCCGCGAAGTTGACTGACGGGAGCTTGAATGGTCGGACATTCTGCTTCTGCGACTGCCGGCGACACTGCTCTATCGTCGTTACCGCTTGGTCTCGCACTTCTGGGTCTGTATCAGCGACTATGGCCAGTAAGAGCGCCTCCGGGTGCGCCCAGTACGCGTTCCGCTGCAGTACTGGGCGAATGCTGTCCTGTAGTCCCTCGGGCAGGAGTCGCAGCAATTCCACGCTCCGCATCAGGTTCTTTGAGCCGTTTTCGCAGCTGCTGTGCAGTCGGATATTAAACCACATTGGAATGTAGTGCTTCATGAGGTACTCTACCAGCTGCTTTAGCTGGTCGGTAGGATTCTCGCTGGACACGTACAGGCGCAGTAAGTAGTCTTGTTGCCAGAGTCAGCCACCTGGAGCGGGGGGGGGATGCAGGATAGCATTAATAATATACGATATAGCATATGGTACATGTTATTATCGATGTTAAAGGAAGATAATGGCGGGTAGATGAGTATAATAAAATGGAATGAACGTATGCATGGTGTCGAACAAATGCTTCCTTGAAATAAACGCAAATTGGGCACGCTATCAGAAACGTACGTTAATGTGAGTGCAAATACGCAAATATGTTACTATGAGTGAACTGTAAAGTAAGACTTCCGCTCCTCCTCACTTTGCTATTTTGGTGACAAGATAAACCAATTGCCTATAACAGTATGAATATTCAGCCTTTGTGCGTACCTGGCATGGTTCACTGGTCCGATTTTTCAGTTGGCATCCTCTTCAGAGATGTGACCAGCCTCCACGGCCTTGGCCAGTGTGTACAGCAGCTGCTGATCGGTGCTCAGCTCCGAGAATACTGCCTCGGGCAGCTCTGGAACTTCACTGCTCACCGGCTGGAAGGTGCTGACTGGAAGGCGGTGTACGTTACCGCTGGCAGCCTTGCCGAGAGGGCCAGAAAATGACCTTGGTCCCGAGGTCTCTCCATCTAACTGACGGAACACCTCCCGTAGGTTCAGTTCATTTCCGTGTAACTGGCAAATTAACCAGTGTAGTGGCCGGTTTTTACTCAGTTCGAGAAGACGGCACACACCGCCATAGCGCCCCGTGTTCACAGCCGTGCCATCGCATCCAAGAACACATACGTCAGCGACGCTGGTATCAGCGATAGTATCGAGAACTGCCAGCTTGGTCCATTGCCCGGCCAGTGTCCGGTGTGAAGTGCCCGAGGTATTGGCCTCCTGGCTCAGCTACTACTGCCACATGTTCCTCTACTGTTTATGTTGATCGTCCGACGGCGGCACGATCTTTTCGGCCATCGAAATATAGAGCTCTGAAATCTTGACCGTAGTCTCGCTCTCGCTCTTGGGCTGACACCTGTCTCAACCGATTTCTCTCCCGCCACACTTTTTTTGGATCAACTGCCAGCGACGTGTCGTCCTTATCTATGCGACCGATGTCTTCTTGGAAAGCATTTATTATTGTAGCTACAGCACGATTTGATAGTCCAAACCGATCAGCCGCTAAAGCCGTATGGTCAAGTCTCTCCCGATTCAAATCTGTCGTATCGGTTCCGTGGACATTCCATTTCAAGTTTTCATCAGATGTGTTCACGGAGCTCTCACGGTTGTCTGTACTGCTGCCAGCCTGCAGACCAGACGGTCCAGCTTCCATGTAGTCGCTGGGGGCTGCAACTTCGCTGGGTCCCTCAGTTACTTCAGTCTCTTTCCCTGACAGATCTCCGGACTCGACCGATACCATACTCCGTCCTTCTTGCCGGGGCAGACTGCCCCGGTGTGCTGCTGCCTGACGCCGGCGACTCTCCACAGTGCCCAAACCACCGATGAACTGTTTGCGGGGTCCCCTTTGATCCCTTAGAAACGTGACCTCGCCAGGCAGCACTCGGTTCTCTCGGGGGCAGCTGCAGCGTTGCAGACATTTGCAGAGGGCTATGTCGAATAGCTTCCTGAAGAACTGTTGATTCATCTGTGCCCCCGACTTTTCACTGCGCTGACTTTTCTTGACTTTGTTCAAATTTCGGAACTTTGTGTAACACAGCTCCAACTTGCGCGCGACGCTCGTGACCTGCATCGTAGGAATGCCCTCTCGCTCCCACATCTTGATTATCTTCTCAGCGGACGGTTTGTATCTGCTTGTCTTTTCCCCCGAACGACTGAATGCTCACTGTGCATAAGTCTGATATAATTGACAGCGTCCTTGTTTGTCGGAAACTGATTTGATGGTAGGTCACACGGAGCTCCCAGAGCGAAGTGTTTGGACCGGCTACGTTTAGCCATAGCACTAGCGTATCACGGAGACGGGGCTCAAGGCACTAAACACTGGCCACAGTAGCGCACCGACCCACGGACGTTTCTTGACTGACTCAAACCTCTGCTCGTCGCGTTGCGAGTCAGACATCTGGTGGTGTCGGATGACAAGATCGTGTCGCCCCGTCATTGTCATACGATACGTACCGACTCACTGACCGAGCGTGTTCGTCGCTGCGGCCGGCACGGTCAGTTACCACCCTCCCCCCCCCCCCCCCCCACTCACTGCCATTGAATGTCTACTGTGCGGTGCCTAATGAATCATGAGGCATTATGAAATACAAAATGATGATGTCACAGCTTTACTAGCTTTTGAGACGAAGTAATGTAGCCCAAATCGAAACGTGGGACTTAGTTCTGCCAGCCGCCAATAGAGGCGCTGAGGTCGCCAATGTTAAGAGAATAGGAGAAACTTCGAACGCTGGGCGCCGGATGGCGGTTAAAGATGAAAGGAAACAAGTGGTAAATTTGTGTGTTTGTGGGTGCAGCGCATGATAATATTGGTGGTAGAGTGTGCGCTGTGACAAGTGACACACCCTAATACACATACACATACACATACACATACACATACACATACACATACACATACACATACACATACACATACACATACACATACACATACACATACACATACACATACACATACACATACACATGCACATACACATACACATACACATATACATACACATACACATACACATACACATACACATACACATACACATACACATACACATACACATACACATACACATACACATACACATACACATACACATACACATACACATACACATACACATACACATACACATATACATACACATACACATACACATACACATACACATACACATACACATACACATACAAATACACATACACATACACATACACATACACATACACATACACATACACATACACATACACATACACATACACATACACATACACATACACATACACATACACATACACATACACATACACATACACATACACATACACATACACATACACAAAAATCTGAACCCTGCTTTAGCCAAGCTAAGAAGCTGTTGGATAGCTCTGTTGTTTTGTGTATTTTTTGAGGAACCACATTATATTTAGATATAAGGATTAGATATTTAGTTTTGTGGATCGTTTAAGTATTATTGTTAAGCATTCATAGTTAGCTGTTACCTCTTACTTGCTTTTTAAAGGACTTTTCATTCTAGCTTGTGTGCGCCAAAATTGTCTTAGTCTTATTTTTGTGTGATTAGTTGCAGGGTTGGATAAGTAGATATTTTAGAAAATTAGGGATAATTAAGGTGTATTTAGTATTCAGTTTATTTAAGGATTAGATATTTAGTCTAGTCTTAGGTGCACTCATAGCTGATTTGTGTCACTAGCTTTACCTAGATCTAGTTAAGGTTTAGAAGAAGAAAAAACAAACAAACAAAAACAAAAAAAGTTAAGTTAAGTTAGTAAAGTATTGAAAAGTGCATAGTACCTAAGTTATATACCTAAGTTACTAGTGTATTCAAATGAGCATGACTAGGATGCAGGCGAAGGTAGCAGAGCTAGAGGCCCTCCAGGCTAGAGTAGCGGAGCTTGAGGCGCAGTTAAGTAAGTGTAGGTGTAGAGATGAGCCGCAGGAGGGTGTAGCTCCTGACCAAGGAACGTATGCGCAGATCGTGGTTAGGGGGTCAGAAAAGGAGCCTACAGGATCAGGGACCAGTGGTAGTTCTGATAGGGGCATAAGGGAGGAGGATAAGGCAAAGGTGGATAGTGCGGCTGGGGTTTGGAAGTGTGTTGGAGGGTCACGTTTCTGGAGACTCAACATTGTGGAAAGTAATGCTAGGGCCACAGACAGTAAGGATGAGGAGGGGTGCTGGGTAATGGAGGGTGGTAGCATAATCTGGAGGAGGAAGAGGGAAGGGGATCAGGAGGGATGGACAAAAGTTCAGGGTAGAGTCAGGCAGTACAGCCCCAGGGAACATCAGCAGGTTACAATAGCAAATAGGTTCAGTGCGTTAGAGTCAGCAGCTGAAAGTGACAGGGAACAGATTCAGCATTTAGTGGTTGGGGACTCAAGGGTAAGGCCCTTAAGGCGAACATTCTGTGGGAAGAGGGACAAATGTACAGTCAAACCGGGGGCAAAAGTAGTTGATATGGGCCCTGTCATTGAGGCAGAACTTGGTAGGAGTAGCCCGGAGACAGTTATAATACAGGTGGGGGTGAACAACATAGGACCTAGGCAGAGTGTGAGAATAGTAGCGGAGTACCGGAGCCTGCTGCAGAGGTTGAAGGAGTCCAGGAAACCAGTCATTGTGACTGGCATCCTCCCTCGCTGTGGAGCCAGTGAGGAGTGGTACTCGAGAGCTCTGTCTGTGAACAGCTCAGTTCAGAACTTATGTTCAGCTATGGGGCTTAGTTATGTAGACTTATGGGATCAGTTATATGAGTGGCATAGGTACTATATGAAGGATGGGCTTCACTTATCGGATGAGGGGGCAAGGGCTTTGGGAGATGCCTACAGAAGTGTCATTCAGGGAAACTAGGTAGGAGGGGGGTTCAGGGACGCTAGTACTAGGGCATCAGGAAGTAAGCATTGGTTGAAGTTCATGTCAGAATAGGACAGTAGATCATAATTCCCTCAGAATTAGTAGAGTCAGCTCAAAGTATAAGATCACATGTGTGTTGCTGAATGCCCAAAGTATTAGGTCTAAATTTGATGAGTTTGAGTGTTATGTTGCCCTTGAAAAGCCTGATATCATTTGTGTAACCGAGACATGGGTTAGTGAGGGGTATAATAGGGATAGGCTACAGGATTTCGAGTTACAAGGGTATAACATGTTCTCATACTGCAGAGAATCACAGCAGGGAGGCGGAGTGTTTGTATATGTAAATAGCTTGTACTGCACTACTAGAGTTGATGACTCTAGTAAAGTAAAAGAAGTAGAATCAATCTGGCTTGACATTAAAATTGGTACAGGAAACAGAGGAAGGTTGAGGATAGGTGCATTTTACAGACCAGGGAATCTTCCAAGGAACTCCCAAGCTGAAACAGACCAAGATATTTGTGAGGAAATACGTAGGAACTTTCGGGCTCAGTGTCTTATTATGGGAGATTTTAACTTAAGAGGATACGAAAGTATAGCAGAGGAAACAAATGAGTGTAGGTTGTATAGGCAAATCTTTGAAGAGGAGCTTTTCATGCATCAGTTTGTAACAGAGCCAACCAGACATTGCTCCATTCTAGACCTTGTATTCTCAGACAACAGTGATCTAGTTAGTGACATAAGTATTTGTGCAGGTCTAGGAACCAGTGATCACAATATGGTTAAATTCAATATCTCATCAGAAATGAGGCCCAAAGATAACCTTATTATGGTTCCAAACTTCAGCCGGGCTGATTTTGATGGTATTAGAAATGACCTCGCACAGATAAAATGGAACGTTGAGTTGGCAGGTTTAGATGCATGTGAGGCCTGGAATGTTTTCAAAGCTAGATTAAGCCAAATTCAAAATCGGCATATACCCCTCAGGCACAAACGTAACAGAACCAAGGGCAATCCAGTTTGGCTTACCCCAGAAGTAAGGAGTGCTATACAAGCTAAAAGAAGTGCATTTGGCATTTTGAAGGGATCTTCACTAGATATAAATCAGAAGGCCTGCCAGAATGCAAGAAATTCAGTTAAGAAAAAGGTCAGAGCAGCTAAAAGGGCAAAGGAACTTGATTTAGCTAGACATTGTAATGCAGATAGTAAGAAGTTCTTCAGTTTTTATAAGTTAAGTACAGTTTCCAAAAATATAGGTCCATTTAAGGTAGATGATGTGTTAGTTAGCAAGGACAGTGAAATGTTGGAAGTGCTTAATGATCAGTTTCAATCTGTCTTTACTATCGAGGACCAGAGTAGTATTGCAGCACTTCAGCCTGAGCTAGAGACAGAGGAGACTATAGGAGAGCTAGGTGGCATAAGTAGTGAACTTGTTCTAGAATATCTAAAGAAAGTAAGGCCTAACAAGGCAGAAGGACCTGATGAAATCCATGCTAGACTTTTAAGAGAATCTGAAAGGGAGTTGTCGGTTCCATTAGCCATAATATTTTCTAAATCACTTGCAGATAGTAAAATTCCACTTGATTGGAAAAGAGCAAATGTTCCTATTCATAAAAAGGGAGATAGAAGTAAAGAGGAAAACTATAGACCAGTTAGTCTGACCTCATTAGTCTGCAAGGTGCTTGAATCAATCATCAAAGATAAGATTGTTGAATTCTTGGAGCAAAATGAACTCATCAAGGATACACAGCATGGCTTTAGGAAGGGCCGTTCTTGTTTAACTAATCTTCTGGAGTTTTTGGATGTTGCAACAGATAGCTTTGATCAGGGTAAACAGCTAGATGTAGCTTTTCTTGATTTCAGTAAAGCATTTGACAAAGTCCCCCATACAAGACTGGGGTTGCAACTTAAAATTCATGGGATCAGGGGCAAGATTCTGGATTGGATAGAAACGTGGCTTTCAGGACGCCAGCAAAGGGTTATATTGAATGGGTGCCAATCACAATGGAAGGAGGTTCTCAGTGGGGTTCCACAGGGCTCAGTCCTGGGCCCATTGCTTTTTATAATATTTGTGAATGCAATTGAGAACAGTATAGACAGCAAAGTCTTGAAATTTGCAGACGATCTAAAAGTTGTCAGGATTATTAGAGGAAAACATGATCAGGATGTTTTTCAATCAGATCTGGACAAGCTAGTTGAGTGGTCTGAAGCATGGCAGATGAAATTCAATTTGAGTAAATGTAAGATTATGCACGCTGGACGGGTTAGCAGTAAACATAGGTATGAAATGGGTGGGCAGAAAATGGAGCAGATTGAAAAGGAAAGAGATTTAGGTGTCGTGGTAAACAATAGACTATCAGCGTCAGACCAGGTTGTAGAAGCTAGGAAAAAGGCACTTAGAATGCTAGGGGCCATTAACAGAAATGTTTCCTACAAGAGTGAAAAGGTAATAACAAAACTGTATTGTGCATACGTTAGACCACATTTGGAGTATTGTGTACAAGCCTGGTCTCCAACATATGAG